>CAEGAE010093141.1:0-20736 GCA_903067095.1 Girardinus metallicus | reverse complement strand
TGGACTCCAGTGTGGATCTGTTTCAGATCCTCCATCATACTTGACCTTCTTCACTTTGGTCTGAACCACCAGGAAGTGGATGTACATCTCAGTCAGGGTGCTGGGCAGCTCTCTTCCCTCTCTGGTCTCCATCACATCCTCCAGAACTGTAGCAGTGATCCAGCAGAAGACTGGGATGTGACACATGATGTGGAGACTTCTTGATGACTTGATGTGGGAAAGGATCATTCTCGTCTGCTTTTCATCTCTGAATCTCTTCTTGAAGTACTCCTCTTTCTGTGGGTCATTGAACCCTCTGACCTCTGTCACCATGCCAACACACTCAGCAGGGATCTGATTGGCTGCTGCGGGTCTTGTGGTTATCCAGAGGAGAGCAGAGGGAAGCAGTTTCCCCCTGATGAGGTTTGTCAGCAGAACATCCACTGAGCTGGACTCTGTAGCATCAGTCAGGATCTCCTTGTTGTAGAAGTCCAGAGGAAGTCGACTCTCATCCAGGCCATCAAAAATGAACAGAACCTGGAACTGTTCAAAACTGCTGATTCCTTTGGTTTCAGTAAAGAAGTGATGAATCAGTTCCACCAAGCTGAACTTTTTATCTTTCAGCACATTCAGTTCTCTGAAGGTGAATGGAAATATGAACTGGATGTACTGGTTTGTTTTGCCTTCAGCCCAGTCCAGAGTGAACTTCTGTGTTAAGACTGTTTTCCCAATGCCAGCAACTCCCTTTGTCATCACTGTTCTGATTGGTTGATCTCTTCCAGGTGAGACTTTAAAGATGTCTTCTTGTCTGATTGTTGTTTCTGGTCTGTGTGGTTTCCTGGATGCTGTTTCAATCTGTCTGACCTCATGTTCATCATTAACTTCTCCAGTTCCTCCCTCTGTGATGTAGAGCTCTGTGTAGATCTGGTTCAGAAGGGTTGGACTTCCTGCTTTAGCAATTCCCTCAAACACACACTGGAACTTCTTCTTCATTGAGGATTTAAGGTTATCCTGACACATGGAAGGAGTTTCTACAAAGAGACAAAAAAGATGAGTTCACCTGAGATATGGATTGCTTCAAAATTATTTTTTTTTAAATAGGGGAAAGAAAGAAAAAAAGATTCCACTTTTCAATCATAAGAACATCTATCACTACCCTATCTGAGAGCCAATCAGGTTTTGGGCAAAGTTCTTTTTTTACTGCAACTTCAGGAATATTGCCTCCATCAAGAACACCTCTGAGGATGGTGATGTTGACAGAAAGGGTCTATGAGGAAAAGTCAATGTAAGGGTGTACTAGCATGAGATTCTGGCAGGGAAACTGTGGCCACTGTCATTTTGAGTTTCTGATCACAACTATCTCAGGAGATGGTTAGGTCTGCAGAAGAGCCTATGAAAACGCCTGCAAAATGGTTCTCCCCTTAAAGTCCATTGAGAAGGAGTTCAACGTTTTGCGATATTGTGAGTCAGCAGACCTTAAAGTCTTTGTGTGTGTTCCCTTCAAACTGTTTTTGTACTGGACCTTTTACTTGAACTGCTGAGATTCATGCAATGGAAGAAATTAATGCAATAAAGTAATTATTTCTTAGTTAATATATATTAAGGCAGTTTGTTTTTACAAAATGTGTTGCATTAACCATTTTACTTAATTGTTTTTCAGTTAATTGGTTGAAAATCGAGACTTTAATGATTCTCTTACTGCTCTGCAGACGCTCAGCCAGTTCCTCCTGCTTCAGCTTCCTTAAGAAGACAACTACGATCTTCAGCAAAGCTTCTGTGCTGCTCCTTCTTCTCTGCTCTTCATCGTCATTCTCCAACATCTCCTCATCCTCCCTCTGACTCTCTAAGCATTCTGGGTAACATGGATTCAAAACCTTTTGCATCTTCTTCAGCTCGTTCTTTATAAAAAGGATCACGTTTCGCTCCAGCTCCTGAAAAGGAATCCCAGATGATGAGAAATCAGACTGGGTCAGAATATCAGGTCCATGTTGGACAGACTGGAGATCCTGGATCTGGTCTAAAACGAGCAGCAGGAAGAAGTTCTGACTGATGTACAGACCGTAAATATGGAGTCCAGTTGTGTTTGATGCTGTTGGTCAGACTGACTTCTGGGAACCTCTGAGCTCTGCTGGTCCACTCTGAGGAGGAACCAGGAATCATTTATAAAAAACACAACATTGCAGATGTCTTTCAAATTTAATACATTTAAATATAAATGTTAAATATTTGAATGTATATGTTTTTCCATCAAGAAAATGGCCTTTTAGATGGTTGCACTGTTTTAAATCAGAATATGCTTTAATTTTTTTCTTTCCGTTTCCAGATCCTCAGACAAATGTTTGCTGCTTTTGTTTTGAAAATCTGCTCCTGTTGGTTAAAGTCTAACTGAGGAACTGACCTCAGGTCTGGGTGGGGTTTCCATCCTCCTGTCTGTTTGCTCTTCAGGGACAAGCAACTGGGTTCAGGTTCTGGATCAAAACTTGGTCTTTGGTGGATCATGAGACACAAAAGGAAATTTTAGGTCCATTTGTTTTGGTCCCAATTGGAACCAGAATTCTGGTTCAAACATGAAACTTTTCCTCCATTCAGAACCAGGTCAGCTTTGGTTACATTTTTCATTCATCAGTTTGAACTGAATTCCAGGTTTTGAACTTTGATCAGATTTAGTTGAGAATTAATTCATTTTTAAATCAAATATGAACTAATTCAAAATCCTGAACCGTTGATTCTACTAATAGAAAACAGTCAGATCTGTTCATCGTTTTTATTTATTTTACCTGGGGATTAAGAACTGGTATTGATCCAGTTCAGAAGTGCAGAATCTTTCTTTAAACTGAAGAGGTTCTGACTTTGACTGGTTGCTCCGAAATGACAAACAGCTGGGTTGAGGTTGAAGGACAGAATCCAGACCAGAATCAGGTTCCCTGGGAATAAATAAATCAATAAATATATAAATACATTTATAAATCAATAGATACATTTGAAAAATTAAGAAAAAAAATTACAAATCAACCAAGCAATAAAGAAATTATAAATACATCTAAAATAAATAAATAAATACATAAATACATCTATAAAATAAAAACTAAGAAAAATTATAAATGAATAAATGCATTAAGAAATAAATTTTAAAAAATCTGTAAATAAATTAATAATCAATACATAAACACAATAATAATAAATATATAATCACAAGCAGAAATAAAAATAAATATATCTTACAACTAACATACTTTCAAATTGATTTTACACTTTAAGCTGCTTTAAAAACTCAATATTTATATCAGTACATCAATATATTATCATTTATTACATTCAATGATGCACAAAACTGTTTTCAAGTTATGTCTCAGCATAACTTGACACATCGTTAAATGTCTCCAGTTATGCTGAACTAGTTAATAAATGGCCAGATTAGAGTCTGACAGCCTTGAATTGCTTTATTGCTGCAGGACAAATGATTCACTCACGTGTCCTTCAGAGAAAGTCTGGTTCTGGACAAGCCGGGTGGACTCATAGCAGCTCTTCATGGACTCAGCATTCTGGGAAGAAACATCGTAGAGCAGTAGAGCCATGTGTTGGCTTTCAGAACTGGAGGTGAATCCAGTTGGTATCTTTTCAGTGTTTCTGCTGTTTTCTCTGTGACTCTCCACTTTAGCCACCAGAGGGCGCCAAGGTGAAACTGTTACTGGTTCAGGCCTGATTCCCTGCAGGTGTTCAGTCACACCTGCAGGGAATCAGGCCTCATTTCACCATGGATATAAGGAGCTGGTTGCCATGTGGCTCTTCACAGTTCTACCCCCAGGAGGACGTCCCTCTTACTCTCTGTAAGTCTCAAGTCCAACATTTCCTCTTGTTACCTTCTGCTCCACTAATTCATTCCTTCCAGAAGTTCTCTAACCCACCACAGATCACTTTGTAAATAAACACCTTTAACTGATTTCTTCTGTTTCTCTACTTCTGGTCTGCAGTTTAAACAGAAGCATCATCACCTGAAGCAGGACGATGTAACAGGCTGAACATGGATCATCTCATCTCTTTATTGCTGTAGTTATAATTTTTCATGTTTTGTTTAAAACAGTAACAATAATTCTGCTGATTAATCTTCATCTCCACCTGCTGCAGAGCCCAGCGGTTCAGACGCTGCCTCTGCAACATGTGATTAAAAATAAACAAGTTGCATTAATTTGGCTTGAATATGCAGAATCTAAAAGATGGCAGCTGGATAAATTGTCCCGGTGTGAAAGCAAACCTCAGATGTGATAAAAGCAGAAGTTTATGATGAGGAAAAGTGAGAGTTGTTAGTTTTTCCACATCGGATCCTTTAAAACATCTTGGAATGAAGGTCAACTAATGGTGAGGATTTTTGTTCTTAAATCTGTTTGTAGTAAAATGTGTCTATAACATAAGAGCCTCAGTGAGGAGCAGAAATCCAAGATGAACAGTTTTTTTTAAACGTTTTAATTCATTTCTGGTCAGCAGAAGAACCACGTGGTTCTGGTTCTGGTTCGCCCCCTCGGTCAGCTGCTCACTTCACTTTTTAATTCACTTTATTCACGCAGCTCTTGTCAGTCAGGTGTCTCTGCTTCACTCTGAAACTTTCCCAATCCTGGCTTTTCCCCTCCTGCTGCTAATCCAGACCTCTAACAGAAACATCCGGTCGTTTCTAAAATTAGATTTCAGTCTAATATGAAATAAAAACGATCATCCTCAGATCTCCAACCTACCATCAGATCTTATGGTCATCAGGCCAAAAATGGGTTTAAACACTTTAAAAAGTTGGTTTTATTTCACATGTTCTGACCTTTAAATGACATTAAACAGAAAATCCTGAATAAAATGAACTAAATGTAGCAACAGATGTAAAGCTGGATTTTTAAAAATGATTTTAGTAAAACTTAAACAGTTTGTACAGAAAAGCTCAAATGACAGAATGAAGAAAACAAACTTACAGTGTTGAAGGCGTCCGGAGAATGAACTACTTCCTGCTTATTGGCTCCGCCCACCTTCAGTTCCGCCTCCTGCAGTGGAAACCAGAGCTTCATGCTGCAGTTGTTTCCTTCAAATTTTAATTTTCAGCTTAGTTTTGTGGATTAGTTTTTTTCCTAGAATTATTTGAAGAACTTTTTCTGATTTAGAGCGTTTTTCATGTTCACTAATGGAAACGACGAGCCTAGAAAACATGGATAGAAAGTGAACTAAAATGTTTGAAGGGAAGAATTAAACCTCAACTCAAACCGATCAATTCACTGATGAAACTGATTTAAAAAGGTTGAATTATAAACTTCATTCAACTAATTGGTTTAAATCATATCAGATTTAAAGAATATAAGAGATTTGGTTTGTTCAGCTGTTTGTCTCCCCCTGGTGGTGGAATCTAAAACAGGCCTCATGATGACGTGGATAAATTGGACCTTTCACCTGCTTTCTGATAGGTTTTGTGTTTCTATCCTGGAATTAGTCGCTTGTCTTTTTATCAGAGCTTAAAATGTGTGAAATAAATTTAATTTAAAGGTTAAATCTATGAAGTTTTCTTTTGGGCCAGCAGCGGTTCTGGTTCGGAGGGCTGATGTGGCCCAGAAAACCATCAAAGTGTAATTATAAACTTTACCAGCAGAGGGCAGTGTTTGCGCTTTAAAAATGATGAACTGTTTAATTTTATGATATAAAGTTGTTAAAGTAAGAAGTGAAAATGACAGAAAAGTGGAAATGTTCTGGATCATTCTGCTGTTGATCTGTTCCTCTGGTTCTTCCTGGTTCTGTTTGGACCCAGCAGAACCGAGCTGGGAGACTTTCACCTCCGTATCTGCAGGTAAATATTTGATCTGTGAGCTGAGCCCAGTCACACGCAGGTCCGATCAATAACAACACATCTGGTACTTTAATCTCTCCTGATTCTCTTCTCTCAAAGCTCCTAAGGTAGAGAGGTGAACCTGACCTCTGACCTCCGACCTGCTCCGTCAGAGTGTCTGTTCTGAGAGGGACAAGGCCAGCAGGTGTTCTCCATGTCCCCCAGCCGGTCCCAGGAGGTTTTGTTTGGTCCGGATTACGTGCTGGATGTCGGTAAACAGGACAGGAACTTGCATTAAACATCCCACTCATCAGCCAGACTCACCTTTGACCCTCCGGTCGATAAGCTCCCCCTGCCTCCACCAGCAGAGTTCAGACAGACGCTGAGAGCGACTGGACGCTGCTGGGTCGGGTTCTGAGGTTCTGGATCATGGTGGAACCCATGTCTAAACGGGCCGCTGTTCTGCTGCTGCTGGCGCTGCACAGCTGTCTGGCCAACAATGGTACCAAGTATTCAGGTTCTGGTGGGATCCAGAGGTGACATCTGAGTATTAATCTTTACTTTGTATCTTTTGATCATTTTATATTCTTCCAGTTTTTCTCAACAGCCAGCTGGCTTCACAGGTTCTGACCCGAAACCGCCGAGCCAATCATCTGTTGGAGGAGATGAAGCCAGGTAACTCAGCAGGTCCAACCCGGCTGGACACACACTCCTCATGTGAGCTTCAACGGTGTGTGTGTGTGTTTCTCCTCAGGTAACCTGGAGCGGGAGTGTGTGGAGGAAATCTGTGACCGTGAAGAAGCCAGAGAAGTGTTTGAGCAGAATGATAAAACGGTAACTGTAACTGTCGTGGCTAACTGCTCTGAGATCAGATCAGACTCCAATAAACTTTTTGTTTCTGCAGGAGAAGTTCTGGGCCATGTATCTGGGTAAGTAGACGTCCATCAGGGTTCTCCTCCAGAAGCAGGAAATGATCTAGAGACAGTGATGATCAGCCCGTTAGCTTAGCCTCCTTTGAATTGGGTTTAATTAAATGTCACCAGTTCATTGGTTCTGGTGACATTTACTCCCAGAAGAACCAAGTCGCTACTGGACTTGGTGCTGATTTAACCCAGTTGGGTTTGTAGTTTAAATGAAGTTTATTCAGCTGATGCAGCTGCACTGCAAACAGAACCAAAGTCCAGATGAGTTCAGCACACAAACATGCAGCTGCTGTTTGTCTCCAACAGACTGTAAAGGAACCAAGAAGCAAAGAACAAAAGAAAACGTCAACATCATCAGGGACTGTGTGCAAGGTAACAAACCGGCTACCAGGAGGTAGAAGCAGGTCGTCACATGGTTAACATTCTGCTGTGTGCAGGCGAGTGCATCACAGGTACTGGAGGAAGCTATGAAGGAGACGTCAACATCACAGAATCAGGCAAAAAATGCCAATACTGGACGGGCAGGTTCCCTCATCCCATCTACAGGTGTGTTTACCTGAGGAACACAACGGTCTGAGACTGATGAAGGTTTCAGCCGATCATCTCTGCTACAAACTACTAGCATGGCTAAGGCTGAGATATCTGCTAAACAACCTCACTAATTAAAGAAACCACAGAACCAACCCCCCTTTAACAACCAACCAATCAACTAACCGATGTTAGTTCAAGGCTTCCCAACTAACTGGACTACTAATTTTATCAATAATCAAACTAGCTAATCTGTAAACCCTCCAACCAATCAGTTAGCCAGCTTAAGCTAACCAGAACCAGTCAAATGCCCAATGACCTGAAATTCTGTCTGCAGGGAGTTTAACCCCTCAGAACCAAACAGCATCCTGAAGGAGAACTTCTGCAGGAACCCTGACAACCGTCCAGGAGGACCGTGGTGCTTCACCACAGACCCAACGGTCCAGAAGGAGACCTGCAGAGTGCCTAAATGTGGTGAGAGTCCACCTGAATTTACTGAAACACTCTGCTGGTTGTGGAAGGATAGTTTGAGTGAACACCTGCTTCCTGTCAAGGTGAGGTGTACGTCCCGACCACTGTGGCACCAGAACCAGTCAGGACTACAGTGTGTTTGTCAAGCTATGGCATTGACTACACTGGTGACCTCAGTGTCACAGCAGGAGGGCACACCTGTCTTGCGTGGTCGTCACCACAGGCTGTAGCCCTCAGTCGGGGTAAGGAGTTCATCCCAGAGGTGGTTCTGGAGAGAAACAAGTGCAGAAACCCAGACAACGACCCCGAGGGCCCCTGGTGCTACGTGGAGGTTTCTGGAAACGTCACAATCGACTACTGCGACCTGGAGTTGTGCGGTACGATACCAACCCATGAGCAGCGATTCCACCAGCATACGGGTCGGCCCCCCCCTCACCTGTTGCTGCTGTTCACCTGTGTGTCTCAGAGGATCCTCTGTTTGGTGGAGATCCGATAACAGACGACAGAGGAACGGAGCGAACCGTCCTGGGGCCCGAGAAAAAACTCTTCTTCAACCCTGACAGCTTCGGTCAAGGAGAAAGTGGTGAGTCATCCCATCACGACTCTATTATGGTCTGTACTTGTAACAAGCAACATACTACAATGTTGCTAAAGATTAAAATACTTAAGGAATGTAACTAGTCAAAGTTTAATGAACTAAGTTGACATTTAGACCCAAAATTGAACATAAAAAGATCCAGCAGCTGCTAGAAAACAGTGTTTATTGACTAGATCTAGTGGCAAACTACTGGTGTCCCAGCTGATTGAGACACTGGCAGACTGGTGTGTTAACTGGTTCGTACGTGTCTGACTGGGACTCCTTGTGTTTCAGTCTGCGGGCGGCGTCCTCTCTTTGAACAGGTGGGCAAACAAGATAAAAACGAGAACGAGCTGCTGGAGTCCTACAGAGAGCAACGGATCGTTGGGGGCGACGAAGCCGAGGTCGCTTCAGCTCCATGGTAACCGCACCTCCAGCTACCAGACATGGCTGCCTACCACAATAAAAGACAGATAAAGGGATAACCAGAAGGGTTTTGGCGTTTGCAGGCAGGTGATGCTGTACAAACGCAGCCCACAGGAGCTGCTGTGTGGAGCCAGTCTGATCAGTGATCAGTGGATCCTGACTGCAGCGCACTGCATCCTCTACCCGCCCTGGAACAAGAACTACACCGACCAGGACATCCTGGTCCGGCTGGGGAAACACAACAGAGCCAAGTGAGACAACCTGCCAGCTTTCCTCTCCGCCAATCACCATCTATGTTGGTCTCAACAGTTTGACCTTCCTGTGAGGTCAGGCTCTTCTGGAGATGAGAAAAATGTTTGGGGGATGTCAGGCATGGTAGTGGGACCATCATGCTGAGGGGGTGTTTTGCTGCCAGTTGTACTGGTGCATTACAAGAGGAAGGAATAATGAAAGGACCTTAAAATGGTTCCACCTCAAACTAAGGTGCTGGATACTTGGACCCAGTAGGACCAGGTTCCCAAACACTCATCAGAAAAACACAACCTGACGTTAAAATATCAAATAAATCAAACCTCAACCCTGTTAAAAGTCCTGGAAACCAACCGGTTCAGTTGAACGGTACCGTTTCTGCCAAGGTCAGAGGTCACAGCCAGAAGCAGTGGAGGTGTATGTATAGTTTTGACATGACATCCCTGCTGACCGGAGCTGCGTCCTCCTTCCTCTCTCCAGGTTTGAGCGAGGAATCGAGAAGATCGTGGCGATCGATAACATCATCGTCCATCCCAAATACAACTGGAGGGAGAATCTGAACCGGGACATCGCTCTGCTGCACCTGAGGCGACCCGTCACCTTCTCAGACCAGATCCATCCCATCTGCCTGCCCAGCAAGGAGGTCGCCAGAACGTAAGACGAACACACCCGTCTGTCCAAACCTTTACATGGTTCTGGCTCCATTGTCCAACTGGAACCAGAACCCATGTTTCCCTCCCAGGCTAATGAGCGAAGGCTTCAAGGGGCGAGTGACCGGCTGGGGGAATCTGCAGGAAACCTGGAACCCTTCAGTCAGAAGCCTGCCTTCAGTTCTCCAACAAATCCACCTTCCGATAGTGGAACAGGACATCTGCCGCAAGTCCACCACAGTGAGGCTCACCGACAACATGTTCTGTGCAGGTAACAAACCGTCAGGATTACTCCTTCGCAAATAAAGCCCAGTCGGTTCCTGTTGTCCACAATGACTCCATTTGAGCCTGGACAACACTCTAGTTAGGAGTTCTGGTTTGGAACGTCAGAAACCAGCACTGAGGCACACGGAGCCCATCATAACTCTGATTCTCTGATTGATGGGCAGCAACAGTTGCTAAGGTCACTTCTGATTTAAAAATGAATCTTTGTTTATGCAGGTTATAAACCAGAAGAGAGCAAACGTGGCGACTCCTGTGAGGGAGACAGCGGAGGACCGTTTGTGATGAAGGTCAGGAACGAGCCTGTGATGCTTCTAGTGGCCAGCAGGGGGTGGCATCTCTAATACAATGGGTTAAAGTCTGATTGACTGGGATGAGAGTTTCAGTCTGATCCAGAATCTGCCCTGTGTTCAGTACCCGGCAGAGAACCGCTGGTACCAGATCGGCATCGTCTCCTGGGGCGAAGGCTGCGACCGCGACGGGAAGTACGGCTTCTACACCCACCTGTTCAGGATGAGCCGGTGGATGAAGAAAGTCATCGAGAAGTCAGGAGGAGACGACGAATAGACCCAGAACATCAGGCACTTCCTGTCAAACAAGCCAATAAAAGTTTGTCCACATCACCTGACTAACTTCTCCGCTTTAGTCATTTAGCTTAGATGCACAAAGTTTAATCCAAACGGACGTCCAGCGGTTTTATTAAGAGGTTCTGCTCAAACAGAGACGGCTGAAGTTCTGCAAAGAGATCCAATAAATCTGTTTATCATCTCAGCTGAAGAGAAATTAATCTAATAAAAAACAGATTTACATGATGGCTAAAATATCATTTAACTGCTCAGCATCAGGTCTAGAAATAATCCTCCTGTATCAACAGGCATTTCAGTAGAAAATCAGTCAACATCATAACGGCTGTCCTTCAGGAGGTCAGGCCTCCTCTGCAGGCTCCGCCCCCCTGTCAGCGGCCCGGTGGGTCAGCAGGTGTCGGTTCAGGTGAGTCTGTCGGGTGTAGCTCTTGGAGCAGAAGGTGCAGGGATGAGGACGAACGTTACTGTGGGACAGCAGGTGCTTCTTCAGGTCGAACCGTCTCCGAAAACACTTCCCACATTCAGGACACGAGAAGGGCTTCTCTCCTGGAGAAGAACCGGACGGACAGAACTGGACTCACTGGACAGGTTGGAGACGGGCAGAAGGGGGAAAAGTGGCTAATCTAAAATAAATTACAGACAAACCTTGATCCGCTTTAGAAACTGTTCACATGTTTGTACTTTACACTGATATGCCTGGTGAGGCTAACAAAGACCATGATGCTAATTGTGAAGCTAGCAGAGCTGCTAACAGACGCTGATCAGAGAGGCTAACAGGGATTTACTGCTCACAGAAGTCTAAAAACTCAAATGCAGCATTGAGATTAACTAGTGAATGAATAATGACTTTATATTTACCTGTGAATGTTTGGACAGAACCTGTCTTTAGCCTGTTGGCTAACATTCAGCTCCATCCTGCTGATGAAGGTCATGTGACCAGCTCACCTGTGTGTATGCGGCGGTGCTCAGTCAGGTGGCAGGAGATGGAGAAGGCTTTCCCACACTCCTGGCAGACGTAGGGCCTCTCCCCGGTGTGGGTCCTCATGTGTTTCTGCAGGTCTCCACCAGAGGGCCACGCCTTCCCGCACACCGTGCAGACGTACGGCTTCTCGCCCGTGTGCTGCCTCACGTGCACGCTGAGGCCGGCGTGCGCGGTGAAGTCCTTGGGGCAGTAGGGGCAGCGGAAGGGCCGCTCCCCGCTGTGGGTCCTCAGGTGGCCCTCCAGGCCGTCGCAGGTCTTGAAGCACTTGCCGCACTGGGGGCACAGGAAGCGGTTGTCGCCGCTGTGGGCGGCGCGATGCGACTGCAGCCCCGTCACCGAGCTGTACGACTTGTCGCACTGATCGCACTGGTAGGAGCGGGAGGAGTGGCTGCGCTGGTGGATCCGCAGCTGAGTGACTCCTGCAGACGGAGGCGGGACTAGTTAACTCTGTTTACCTGTTCCCGGCAGCCAATCAGAGCGGGTCTTACCTGAGAAGCTCTGGTCACAGAACAGGCACCTGTAGACGCACTCGGCTCCCTCGGCCGAGTGCGTCTGCAGGTGGCGCAGCAGCCGCGTCTGCGAGCTGAAGGTCTGCGCGCAGACGGAGCAGCTGAGGTCGTGCAGACGGTGGGTCTGCTTGTGATTGGTCAGGCTGGACTGGAGCTGGAAGGCGCTGTCGCACTGGTTGCACTGGTAGACGGACCGGGTCAGGTGAGTGCGGCAGTGGGTCAGCAGCTCGGTTCTGGTGGTGAAGGTGGAGCTGCACTGGAAGCAGGCGTGGGCCCGCAGGGGGCGGGGCTCCGCCTCACTCCGGTCCTGCTGGGCTCCAGATCCGGGTTTTCCTGCCGACCCGCAGGTTCTGTTGGAGCGCAGGTGGCGGATCACCTGGGGAGCAGCTCATCGGTTACAGGGGCAGAATTATGAGTTTTCCAGGAACATTGTGCATTAAAATTGAACTATCAAGTTACCAAAATATAAAATGTGACTTAAATGTTACTTCCTGATTTGAGCCTCTGGTGTTTCTGAAGCTCCGCCTCCAGGACATAAACCCAACATGGCTCCTCTATTGACCCTTTAACGTTTTTACCAGCATTAAACGCTATAATGAGCTGAGCAGGTGTTTGCTAATTGCTGCTGGCTAGTCTGAAGGAGCTGAGTGGGGGAGGCGGGGCTAGGTCCACAGCTGAATGGTTGCCATGGAGACTGAAGGATTTGTTGGTGACAGAATAAAGCTAAAGGACTGGATGTTCCTTCCTGAGAGCCTGCAGGTAAACTCTCACCTGAGAGCGGTAGATGAAGCACTTCCCACATGCAGGACACCTGTGAGCCACACGCTGGGAATTATGGGAAACGGTTGTGAGCTGGGAGCCCTCTGATTGGCCAGGTGAGTCTTTCATTGTGACCCCGCCCTCCGCCACAGGTGTGACTCCGCCTCCCTCTGAGCTCTGATTGGACGCCTCCTGCTCCTCCTCCGACACGCTCTGACCAATCACATCCTCCGTCATCAGCTCCACCTTCACGTCCAGCTGCGGCGGGCCTCCCTCTGATTGGCTGGCTGGGTCGGGGTGGGCGGGGCTAGTGAGGAGGGGGTGGGACCAGGCTGACAGGAGCATTTCCTCAGTTTCACCAGAAACTGGAGGAGAGAATGAAACGGATCAGAACAGGTCCAGATTCAGAACCTCCCTCTGGTTCTGATGTCGTACCTGCGGCTGTCGCTCGGCCCAGTCGGCAGCTCTGATTGGTCAGGAGCTCCGTCAGGCGTTTCCTATCCATCTCCTGCAGAGAGTCCTCCAGAACACAGGGGGCGTCGTGGAGCCAACAGGCCGCCTGCAGGAAGACGGGTCAGCGGGTCAAACGGACGAAGGTGTGAGGAAGAGGAGGAGCGGAGGTTCTGAGCACCTGTCTGAAGTCCGGCACCGGGAACAGCTGCTCGATCCGGGTCAGCAGGTCCGACAGCAGCGACTGGAGGGCGGAGTCAAAGCGCTGGTCAAACACTTCCTGGAAGAGGAGCAGAGGAGGCGATGAAGAGGGCAGGAGTCACAGGAGAGCTGCAGCGAAACCACCCACCTGCAGGAGGCGCTGCGAGTCAGCAGGAGTCTGAGTCAGAGAGAGGAGAGCAGAGCAGCAGTCGGCCAGCTCTTCATCCTGCTGGAAGAGGAAGAGGAAGAGTCTGCTTTGCTTCAGCTGCTGGGATTTTACCCACAAACAGAATAAAAACATTTGATCATTTTAAAAAAGGAAAATCTGAAAAGTACGGCATGCATTTCTGTTCCGACCCTCTGACTGAACACTTTGTGCAACATATCAGCATCAGTTCTCAAGTCTGGACTTTGACTAGGCCAGCCTAACCTATAATAATGTTCGGGCTGGTTGCCTCCTCCGTTCTCAGCTCTTCTATTTTCTAATCAGTTAGTGCAGAACTGCATCCCTGCAGCTGATCCTGGTGAAGAGTTCAGTCTATCTGCAACGGTTTCAGAGGATTTTATTCACTTCTGGGGAGTCAAAGTAAATAAACATCCTCCAGTTTTCAGGCTTTTATTAGTGAAACATGTAAAACAAACATCCCAACAAAACTAACTCTAGAAAACAAGTGTGAATAACTTTACTGAGTTAGTTCCTCTGTTTTTGGTATGTTGATGAAGTTCCTGCTCAGTGAGTTGATTTACTTCCTCTTGATAAACCCGAGTGTTACATCATTTCTTACTGATGCTTTGGAGATGCAGCGGATCGTCTCCAGGTGAGTCTGGTCAGCAGCGGGGTGAGAAAGGGTCACCTGAAAGATGTCAGAGTTCTTCAGCACATTTTTAACAGCGGTTTGTTTCCAGACAGCCCATCCAACGCCCACCTTGGCCCTCAGAGCCAGCAGAAGAACTCCTCTCTGCCTGTCTGTGAGCAGCTGCGGGACGGCCTCAGTCACCAGGGTAACAAACTCCTCCAGCATCCCATAATGCTTCACGCTCTGCTGCTGGATCACCTGCCACGCGGCCGCCGTCAACAGGCGGAGAGGAGGCAGGAGGAGGCGCAGGGAGGAGGCTGAGGAGGAGAGGCGTCACGTTAGGCTCATTCTGTGCTGAAATGACTTTTCTTCTGGTCAGATGAACTGGATACAAACTTGCTGTGATGTGGAAACGAATAAATGACTTTTCAGTTTGTTGGATAATAGAAGAATCACTCAGATAATTATAATTATCCAGACTTTAACTGGACTGAGGCCAGAGAACTGATGGAGCCGCTTTAATTAACTAACTGCTGGTTAACCAGAGTGAAAGAACAGCAGCTGCAGCAGCCTCGGTGTGAGGCACTTTAAAGCAACAGTTGACTTATCGACACGCCGATTTAAAGAGAAGCTCCAGCTGACTGGGAACCAGCAGTTTTTCCATGTTGATGTCAGATTTAAAGCGTCTCTAACCGACAACACGGTAGAATCTGATGTTTTGTCTTTGGGCTTCAGGCTAACATTAGCGCTGCTCTGCGGCACAGCTTCATAATAAAAGTGTTTAAAGTTGGTCTGTCCTGTCAAAGCGGCATAAAGTGAGTCGGTGAACTCTCACCCTTCATCCTGGAGCTCACCGACTCTTGTCCTCCTCCGATATCCGCCCTGTGCAGCTCGGCTAACGGCTAACTTTGTGTTTACTATCCGCCACCAGCCGCTGGCTCCGCCCACTTCCTGTCGTAGAGCTACGCAGGAAACACGTCCGGTTGCGCATGCGCCTGGAGAAAAGTAAATAAAATTAATATAATTACTATATATTTTTTATATTTATGACATTTTTAGTAGGTTTTTACAGTTTTTCCACTCAAATTATTTCAGAATTTAAATAATTTAATATTACTACTATTATAAATCACTATATAAATATATGCAATAAACGTTATTATTGTACATTTGTAGAATATCATAGATGTGCAGTTTCTAAACATATTTGTGTTTATTAATATGGTACAAGTGAAGATCTCCAAAATCTTTTTTATTACATAGTCACATAAAGTCACTATCAAAAGTAAAATTGAAAACAGAATCACAGATGGTGATTTCCAGATCTGATTTCTCTGTAACTGATTTATTTTTCATTCTTTACGTATGTTAAACATGTAGTTTACAGGTTCAGCGTGTGTTGTTACTTTATGATTTATATTTTTGCAGAAAGATCAGATGAAGCAAGAGAAGAGGAGGAAACTGCGCTGACTCAGAGTGTCACCTGTGACTGGAGCTGGTTTTATTACACCAGCGTTTATCAGATCGATGAAGACGATAATCAGCGAGCAGCTGAAGTGCAGCGAGGTGTTTTCAGCTCATGTGACACAGATCCTGTAAGCAGGTGTAATCTCCTCCTCCTCCTCCTGCAGGTCTTCTCTGAAGGGATTACTGCAGACCTGAGGTCACATTCTGCAGAAACAAACACAAAGAAAAGCAGCAACAGGCTGAGGAGCTGCAGGCAGCAGAACAAGTGAACCTTCATCTTACTGGCTCCTCTACGGCTGCTGCCATGCTAACCAGCTAACCTCACCCCTGCTGGGGCCTGCAGAGGACTCGGACCACACATTGGTGGTATTATTGCTGAATAATCCAACACTCAATAGTTGGTGCTTGTGAGGCAGATGGATCCAGACAGAGAGGAAGATGTGTTTTCAGACGCTGAAGACTCCTTCCCTCTGAGAGGAGACCAGGAAGAAGAGGGCGAAGAGGAAGAGGAAGAAGAGGACGAAGAAGAAGATGGCAGGATCTTCAACGCCTGGATGCAGCAGTACAGAGGAGGGGAGCATCAGAAGAAGCAGGTGCAGGAAGAGAAGGAGGAGGATGAGGAGGACGGGGAGTCAGAGGGAGGAAGACCTGAAAGCCGGTGCAGCTTTGAGCCGCCGGTCCAGATGAAGGTGGACCGCCGCTCGTCTTTGCCCTGTCCGGTAAGAAAACACAAAGTGTTGCAGATGTTTGTTCAGTTCTTCTGGTGGATCTGCTCCAAGGTTCTGACATCCTAAAGTTCTGTCCCTGGATCCAGAATAACTGCTGAAAAACTTTACGGCCTCAGGTTCCTGCCAAGGTCACAGATGGGTTACCTAACGTCCAGATGGGATTAGATATGAAGTCTTATGGAAGACTCTGGAAGTCTGGATGAGCCTGGATGTTGACAGATGACGATCTTTTATCCCTTTGCTTCTTATTAGTAAGGAAATATGTTCATAAATAATGCAATCATCAGGGATCAGGGCTTTGAAACTCAGTTTTCTTCAAGCTGCTGGTTGGTTTCAAGTGACTTTAAGGCAACTGATGCTAAATGAGGATTGTAAGGGTAATGTTAGGTCTCTGTCCACCAGTAAAACCAGTTCTTTCAACAACTCTTTGAACTTTCCAGATGTCTCAGTTCATCTTCACAGGAATATGTTGAGGAACTTCATCTGATTATTCCTTGAAGTCTAGTAGAAGTTCATGAAAGGGATCCCTATGGTGGTCTGCTGCAGTTAGCTATGGCTAACCCTGAAACATCTGGATGTCTTATTGAAATCTGACTCAACGTAAAATAAATCCAAATGAAGTTAAAACTGGTTCTAAGTTTAAAAAAAGCTGCTTTGCTCTTTGTTCAGTGATGAAACTTTCCTAAAATGGATGGGACCCAAAAAACAAATGTTTTAAAAGTACTGATGCTAAATATTGAACCTACTGAGCCAGATTACTAATTTCTTAAAATGTTTAAAAAATGTTTAACTTTGTTCTTCTTCCAGAACATGTTGGTTTCATTCAGGATGTTGTAATCTCCAGTTTTAATTGACGAGTCCCCAACAATGTCAACATGTGTCAACATTCTGGTCCAAAATGTGAATTTTGAGACGACGAACAGTTGGAAGACTTTCTGGATGTTTCTGCTCTCCCAGAACAACAACGATGACCAGGAGACTTAAACAGTCAGATCAGTTCACTTCCCTTCATTTAGCCAGAGCTTTCAACCCTCCCGGCCTGTGATCTGCCTCGCAGCGAGGGAAACGCTGCGTTAGCTGCTGGCAGAGCCTCTTCACTGCTGTATTTAGCTCTGGGTCACTTGGCTCAGGGAGCTGCGCCGTAGTTTATCTGGGTGTTAGAGAGAAACATGACCTGAGAGCAGCTAATCTGGCTTTTACACCTATTGAAACCACAGAACAAATAGGACTTGGTTGGATTGTTGGTTTTTGGTTGGTAACTTAAGTCTTGATACTTTGACCAACTGATAGGCTGATTGGTTGAACATCTGTGTCCAGGCCTCCCTCTCGTCCATGCAGTTGTCTCACCTTCACTCCTCCACATGTGCTCCAGTAACGGCCAGGGTTTTGCTGCGACGCTCCTCCTCCCGCCGCCTCCTCCCCTCCGCACAGGAAGCCGCCGTCCCCCCGCTGGAGCGAAGACCCTCGCTCATACCCACCATCCCCGAAGCCGTGCCTCCTGAGAGGCGGGCCCAGTTCAGAAGACGGAACGTCATGTCGCTGGTGGGTAGAAAACCGATGTCTTCAGCTCCACATGCGATTCAGTTTGTGTGAATGAAACGTGTGTTGCAGAGTGATGCGTACAGCATGTGTCTGATCTGTCACCATGACTTAAGCCAAGGGTCAGGAGGGACCAGAGAGCTGCAGTGTACACACACCTTCCACAAAGAGGTAACGCCCACAAAGGACACACTCTGCTTGTTTTAGCCAGTTCTTCCTGGTAAAGGAGTTTCTGTCGCGTCTCCCTGCAGTGCATCGAGGAGTGGCTGTGGAGGAAACAGTCCTGTCCAACCTGCCACGTCCAGGTGTGCGTACCTCAGCCCCTGTACTGGAGCTCCACCAGGGTCAAGGTCCCCTAAGGCCTCCTGAGACCGGACTGCGTCTTCCTCTGACTTCATCAAGATATCTGCTACCCATCCTCTGAAATAAGCTCTTGGTCGTGACGACAGACTTCTTCCAGCTTCTACCACTACAGCTCTCTGAGAGCGATCCATATCTGTCTCCTCATGCTCCGTTTTTTGGGATGGATGAGTGTTTACACAGTTCAGAGTGTTTACTGCCTTCACTGGACCCATCCCCTGATTTTACATTTAAAAGTCTTACAGTGGAGAACCGTACGGACCAATCAATGACTCACACTTACCATAAGTTGATGGTCAAACCAGCTCGTTCCAGGGGTTCCCACTGGTCCAGGCTGGACGATTCTTCGGCTGAAGATCCAACACCATCAAGATCTACTCAGGACAAAGAAACATTTAAAACCTTTTTGAAACAGGCTACATGTCTCTTTATTGGGACAATATCTTTATTTACTGTTTTCTGGCTAGATTCGCTTGTCTGTCCAGCATTTTGAGCTTGTTTTTAAATGTTCTCAAAAGCTTGAGAAATAAAAGACTTTCATGAAATAAAACTGAAGCTATGGTTCTAAAGCACAACTGAATAATGCTGAAGCTGAATTACAACAACTGTAACCTCATTGTATTGTTTTTTTTAAGCTTTATGAATGTTATAATGTTTTCTTTATTTGACTAATTACATATAAACATGGGTGCCGGCTGCATTTTGCTTTAACATTGTACAAAAACATCCAAGGATGTAAATAGTACTTTTAGTTTAATAAAGAAATTGCTATTGTAGTTTTATTTGAAGAAATTCTCTTATTTTAGTAAAAACAACAAAATATTCCTCATTTAAATGTTCGGGGTGAAACAGCGCCTCCCTCCGACGCGTTGTGGCCAGAGGCGGTACTGCAGGCGGAAGTGCTGCACCTGTTGAGGTAAAAGTCTGTCCCTCCTGCCGGAAACTTTGACGGCTCACCTGGTTTACCTGGAGCCGCCGAGCCGCGGACTGCTGGGGGTTCTGGACGTTCACGGCGGTTCTGGAAGGACACCGGCTTAATGGATAAACTGAAGCAGGTTCTGGGCGGACAGGACGGCGGCGGCAGCTCGGACGGGAGCGGCATACTGGAGGTGCTGTTAGCCGCTTACTGGGAGGAAACCAGTTAAAACAATAGAAAACCAGGCTTCGAGCTCAGAACTGGACTCAGATATGAAATTCTTAGTTTTAGACCATAAACGGAGCGGAAGGTTTATTGTTTACTCAGATATAACATTTATAACCCCGTTAATGACGACGCAGCGAGGCTGCATTTCATTTAGCTGTTTTCACAGGTTACCTAGAAATAATTATTAATAAGACCTCATAACGTCATTCGGTACATTTAATAAACATTTTTTAATCATAATGTTAAATTAAAACGAGTTGTTTTATCAGAAACTGCTGCTGTTATCGCTTCTGGTGCCAAATAAGGAAGAAAAGCAACAAATATAAAAAAATATATATTTTGTTTTGCTAATTTTTTAATGTATACAAAATATATACAATAAATTATACAAATGAACAAAATGAATGAATGTAGAAGATTCATTACAGCCAGTAAAATGTAACATAAAACAAATTTCTGTATTGAGGACAAATATGGAAATACATAAGCTGAGAATTCAAAAAACTACATCTGTAGAGATTAAATTTAGCTAATATTAATTTTAGGTTTATGACAGAGACGTTCTTTGTCCATTTCCAGTTTTTTTTACAAACAGCCGTCCCAGGAGAGACGGAGACGTTTCCTCAGAGTCGTGGCAAAACAAACACGTTTGGTTCATATCTACATATTAAACGATGCAGGATGTTTGTTTTAATAAGTTGTGTTTAATGAAAATGACATCACGCCCGCAGAGAGCCAATCAGGCGTCCACTCTGGCCTGGGGGACCCGGATGAAGGGCTTCCTCATCTGCTTCATACTGGGAGCCGTCTGCTCCATACTGGTGACGATCCCTTTGCACCATTAACAGCTTCATGAGGCGAGTTTTCTGTCCCTGACATGTTGTGCGTCCAACAGGCTACCTGCCTGCTGTGGATCCCAGGGTTTGGACTTCCTGTGTTCGCTGTGCTCTACACCGTAGGAAACCTCTGCGCTCTGGCCAGGTACCGACCAGAACCGACCAGAACTGACCAGAACCGACCAGAACCTTTAGATTCTGGTGGAAACAGAACCTGGAACTGTGCAGATGTAACCTGGTGTTTGTGGCTTTAACACGTAGCTCTCATGTGAACCTTTCAACTGGCAGCCATCTTGGTATGCAGTTGCTATGACAACAATAAACAAGTCAGAAGCTCAGAACTAGCTGGACCTCCGTCCTGTTTAACTTAGGAACAATAGAAGTACATTCCAACTATTACGCTATTATGATTTTTGTATTGTTGCCGTAGCAACTGCCTGCCAAGATGGCTGCCGGTTACAGAGTTCTACGTGTTGCTGTAATGTCGCCCCCTTGTGGTGAAGC
>CAEGAE010093140.1:0-73562 GCA_903067095.1 Girardinus metallicus | reverse complement strand
CTTAATTACTGCTCTGAATATGTTCTGTCTGCAGTTAATCATTTAGTAACAATTAATTGTTACTAAATGATTGTTTTAATGATTGATTCATCATGATTATTCTAATTAATTGTTTCTGTCCTATAACAAATAAAAATGAGGATGATTGGAAGGTTGATATCAGCATGAGCTGCTATCTACGTTTATTGCCTATCAAGTTTATTACTACTTGATAGGCAATTGCCTGGCCTTTGGAAATCAGCCAATCCAGGAACTGCATTTATTTTCCTTGGCGTTGCTTGGTTACTATATCATTTAGTTTTATACCAGCCCAATACTAGTGTAGAAAACCAACAGAGCACCACCTGTCACTTATCATCTTGCCTTGTCTTAAAGTTTTACTTGGAAAGCTACTTGTAGTGGCTGACTCCTAGCACAGACAGCTTGACTAATAAACCAGTTAACACCAGTTATAGTTGTTACGCCATAAAAAGCTGAATTTCAAGAATGGCAAATATTCTGTACATTAAGTACTTAAACTATTGTTTGTGTATAAAAATAACTCTTTGTTTTCTATTTAAAACAAACAAATTGGATCAAGGTATACATTTTAGTTTTATCCTCCGCCTAATCTGAGCCTCAGCAGAGACTTGGACCAAGACTTCCCTCTTCCCAGCCACGTGGGCCAGCGTCTCTGGGGGAATCCTAAGGCGTTCCCAGGAACATAGTTAAATTTTTATTTTTACATTTTTGTGCAAATCCTATTTCTACTTAAGGTTATGCTACAGTGAAGTCCTCATTCTGACCCATGGTTACAGGAGAATATGTTAACACATTTTTATCTGTTCAGTGTCTGGTTCTCCAGCAGTTTGTATTTCAGACTGGAAGCAAAGTAAACCAGCTCTTCCGACAAGATGCTTATTACATCTTGTACCGATTCTAGTAGGTGATTTTAACTTTATAGAAAACAGAATTGGACATTTTCTTCTTGTTTTCCTGAACAATAAAAAACAAAAAGGTATATTTCCCAGCTGTTCCCTTTTAATACTGACTGGTAGTGTTGTTGGTTATTAGTTTTCAGCTTCTTTTTGTGTCAACTTACAGAAGCATGATGTTTGTAGTCATAGAAAGTCATGACGGAAGTTGCTCTTTGAGAAAAAAAGACAAGTTTCAAGTTGATCTAATGGTCAACTGATCAAAAATCATCTTTTTAGCTCTATGCATCAAAAATATCAATAAATTCTCCATTCAACTGGCAAAGTCTTTGGTCACTCCAGAGCTTTTTGTTCCATCTCATTAGGAGGCTGAAAACTGTACAGTGTGTTGTTGGCGAGACAAGAGTTGAAGCTGTAACTTTAAAAGCTTGGTCTACGTCGATACTGTTAACTGATCAGATTCAGTTTTCCTTTTAATTAGGTCTGACCGGTGTTTTGGAGTTGGAAATGGTGAGAAATGAGTCTCCCCTTGTTCATAAAATGTGCAAAAACTGAAAACAACTTCCCCTTTCTTAAGATTGCTAAACAATCGTAATAGTAAGTTGACTTTTATGAAAAATGACAGATTACTGACTGGTACAACAGTATTGTTGGTTATTAGTTTTCAGCTTCTTTTTGTGTCAACTTACAGAAGTATAATGTTTGTAGTCAAACATCATACTCAGTTATTCTAAGCATTTCAGAATAACTGAGTAACATCTGCTCTGTAAATATTACTTGTAGAAGTCATACAAAACACTTAATTCTTTGTAGGTTAAAGAAAATGTAATCAAAGTGAGTGAGAAATATCTCCAAGGTTGCCACGATTTAATACGGTTTTGTTTTAAGAAAATAAAAAATAAAAAAACATCCATGGAAAACCTTCCAAAAGTCATAAGGCTCACCAAATGTAATGGAAAGTTTCACATTTATCTCATGAGTCCAAACAATATTTTTCTAAAAGTCTTCAGAAATATTTTTTTTTATTGGTTATTCTGAAGCAGAGTCCCAAAGCCTTGGATATGACTTCATAACCCTTTCTAGATTAATGGTTCTTTTTAGCCTACTTCCTGTTGTCAGACTGGTCCCACTTAATTTCTTAATACTATAAGTGTTGTAGTAATTTGGCCAGGCTTTTATTATGTGAAGCTATTTTTTTTATCTGATATCTTTTATCTTTATTTGATCACAGTCCTCACTGATCTCCTGGATGTTACTGTTGCCATTTTTTAATGTGCTGCGTATCGGCTGTATATCCTGTCAGGTTGATGAATGTTTGCCACCCCAGAAGTTCACACCTGTTGTGAATTTGTAATGGCCAAGAAGCTCACAAGTAATTGAAAAGAAACAATAGAGATTAGTTTCAATATCCTACAATAATATCACACATGCATATTTTCCTAATATTGTAAATATTGTTTGGTCAACATGTCCTGCCCACTAAAAGCCCAGTATGTCAAAGATAACACTGTTAAAGCCTCCCTGCGTTCCTCCAGATTTTTCTGTTTATGTCAGATCTCTAATTTAGGATACGCTTGAATGCTGAATCTTTAAACCCTTTTTTGCTCTTTAGGTTAGTCATGGACATAAATAACAAGTCTCATAACTCATACATGCTGGAAAACAGTGGATTCTCAGTATGCTCTGGTTTTTCCCTCTTTCTCCTCTTCTCCCATGCTTCCCTACTTCTCGGTCTGTCAGTGTCATTGCTGTTTAAATCCTCCCTGAGTTCAGTTGTAATGCTCATTAGTGCAGCTTCAATAGCCAAACCAACCAGGAAACGTCCTGAGTAAACCCTGCCATTCTGTGTGCAGCTTGTTTTTAAAGAGCCTCTGTAAATCACTTGACAAGTCCACTATTCAGTATATTGTACACTTATGCATACGTGTTGCATGTGTTAGTAGGGGAGGAAAGCAACATGATGTCACCAGCCCCCAACCCCCACTTCCACCCCCTTATTTTACAGCAAGCAACTGGACAGGTCAGCCGCCATTGGCTGCACCTCCTCCACTTGGGCTGCCTTGCCTTTTTTAGCAGTCCCAAATGGAGCTGCAAATTCCATGTTACTGGCAGAGTGACAAACTGGGAGATGGGAGCCAGCAAATGGGAGATTAGAAGAGGGCCAGTCACCAGTAAACTGCACAATGGCCTCTCACACCGACACTGGACCAGCCTGCCAGTTGTCACCTTCAGTTTGGAGTGAATAAAATCTCTTGTGAAAAGGGAATTATTTGTCCTTCTTACTCTAATTGCTCAAATTTATTCTCCTTTTGGAACATGTTTTATCTGGAAGGCCAGAAGCTTTTTTTTTTTTTTTAACATAGAAGGTTTAATAAAATCAAACAATTAAAAAAAAAAAAAAACAGTGACCTGAAAGAAGTCATCCAGGGTGCTTTAACAAGATTGCTGGTTTGTTTAAAGAATCCGTCTCAATATTCAACTTGTTGTTTTCAAAGTTCATCTTTGTCTCTGTAGTTAAATCCTTCTGTTGTAAAATGGATTAGATAGCCAGGTAAGGAGGCAGGTCTTATATCAGACGACTCTGTTCTCTACTTGCTCAACTATAAAACTCTGACATCATTTGTTGTCGTAACATCTAGTTAATCAAGCACAGATTGGTGCTGGAATTTTTAAATTTTTTTATTTAAATGCAGCAAAACCTACAACTCTGACTTTCGGTCTCTAAAACGATCAACCAGCAGCAACTATATTGCACTTCTTTTTGATTCTATTTGAAATCTGTGAAATTGCAAGAATTAATGCTTTGATTGGATACATAAATGGGAACAACTTTTTAATTCCTTAATTACTGTTGAATTCAAAACGCTATCAAAACAAAACTATTGCAAATTTATTTTCTTGGATTTATAGTTCATCTGAATCTGTAGAAGTTTGAATCACCGGATCAGATTTTTGTTAATTTAAAGAATGTCAATTTAAAAAACATAATCTCACCTTACTTCAGTTCAATCATACCAAACCAATCTGTGTTATCAAACAATACAATCAAGTTAAGTTCAGTATTTAAATTGATTAAAAAAGACAGCCAATTACATCCCCTCATTAACTTGCATCATTCACTCCTCCTGTCGTTGACTTTACAGCAATACCTCATACCACACACACGTAGTGACAGTGGAGAGGAAAAACTGCCCCTTAACAGGAGGAAACCTCCAGCAGGACCAGAGCCTGGCTCAGTGTAAACTGCAAACTGCCACGACCGATTGGGCATTTGAGAAGATGCAGCGAAATGCACAAAATGAAACAGACGAACTGATCCAGTAGTCCCTTCTATGTTAAAGAAAAAATAAGTTATGGCATGTGAGAGGGAGAATGTTAAGTTGTTGGGAGCATTATCTTAGCTGTTGCCCTCCACCAGGAAGATATCACAGCCAAACAGAATGCCAGACCAGTTGCCTCTCCCCTATCTTGCTACAGCTTATCTAATGGTTGGAAATCAGAACAGTGGGCAGAAAGTGTAAAACTTTTAGTATTGCTACCTTACCAGAGAAGAACCTTTGTGATTCTTTGCAGTCAAAAATGTGAAGGCAACAGAGAAATCACAAACGTGCTTTGTCTGTAAATGTAAAGAGCATTTCCAGACAAATGCACCATTAACTTATTGACCGGGTAAGGTGAACAATAATCAGAGAAACAGCCAAGAGGTCCATGGAAGCTCTGGAGAAGCTGCAGAGATCCACTGCTCAGGAGAAAGAAAATCTGTTGCCAGGACACCTATTAGCCGTGCACTCTCATAAATATGACAATTATGATGTTTGGGCTATAAGAAAGCCGTAAGAGGTCCTGCTTACTGTTTGAAATGATCCAGACACGGCAAGCATGTGGAAGAAGAAATTAAACTTTTTATATTTGTGTGGCTAAAAACTGCACATCGTTTTCTGGTGGTAGCATCATGCTGTGAGGATGATTGTCTTCAGCAGGGCTGAAAATTACCCAACAATGCTTTAAGACAACCTGTTAGAGGCAGCACAAGACTTGAAACTGAGGTTTACCTTCTAGGAGGGCACAGCCTCAAATATACAACCGGATCTACAATGAAGTGGTTTAAATCAAAGCTTATTCATGTGTTCGAAAGGACCAAAGTCCAGAACTAAAGTTTGTTTTGGTTGTATTTACCCAGAATGCCCTGCACTACAGTCCACTTCCTGCTTTTGGAACGGATTCAAGTTCACTTCAACCGAGCAGAGACCTAGGTTTGTGGGCGGACCAGAGTTTAATGGGCATTCACACCTTCTCAAACATAGTGGACTTTCTAGACAAACAAGCTATAGTCCAATTTAAGCGGACTAAATAGGGTCGGTATGAATGCACCCTATGAAGCAGAGCTTGATAGCTGACCATGAAGCTAGTCAAACAAAGCAGTAGGTCAGTAGAAGGTCTCTATGTGGGTCACAGAGATAGTGACAGGCTGGTTAGAGGTAGGAGTGCTCTGTGTGGCACACCTTCTGAAGCTAACCGCCCAGCCACTGGTTGGACCTCAGTGGCGACACGTCTGCAGAGCAGGAGCAGATGTTCGTTTCTCCTGAGTGGTGTAAAATGGAAAACTGGAACATGATGACCTTGTCATGTCAGTGAGCCATTTTCTTAACTAACTGTGTAAGATTGGTTGGGTTGGTTGTAGACATTATAGGGTTTTACGAGCGGACCCATGCTGCCTCATCTGGCCTAGAGGGGGGCTATTTGTCCCTCATAGGTGCTCAGGTTTCTCTCCAACTGTCTGTGCCCTCAGCTGTTTCTTCTCTGTCCCCTGTGATGTATCCCACTCAGATCTGCCCCCGCCTACACACTTTTCCTTCTCCTCTCTGACTTAGCTGCTTCCTCAATTCAGTTACTCTTATCTATCTTGTTAGTTTTACTGAGTATTAGCTGGGGAGTCTGGAGAAAGCGTGAAGACATGGTTACAGCTGCGTCGTCCTCTGTTGTGTGAATGCATTCGGTTTTCCTGTTGAGCTCAAATTGTTCCTCCCCTCACCCTACCCCCTTGACGCTTGAGCTGCTGTTTAACTAAACCAGAGAGGGACCTTGGACTAGTCTGGATCTGAGGTGCAGACCTTTTAAACAGTTCATAGTTGTGCATTTTTTAGTAATTTATACTTTATTAAAGGACCTGTCCATCCCCAGCTTATACAGACCAGAAAACTGAAAGCGTTTGAAGTTGAATTGCTGTATTTAAATCATATTATGAGCTTTATGGCTCAGAGAGCCTGTACAGTAGCTCCATTTACATGTTTGCGTGGTTGAAAGGTCTTATCAAACGAGTCCATGCTGGAGCAACCACCTCTCACCCATGTAATCAGTCACATATAAAAACCAATAGTAGTTTGCCAGGATGAGCTGGCTGCACAGTCCTGTTTCAGCATTAGATATTGTATGTTACTAACTTTGTGGATCCAGATGATAATCTTGGATTATCTCTTTTTTTCTCTCTATCTCATATATTACTGTGGAGCAATTTGTATTTTTGATTACCTTCTCAGTCTAGAATCATTGAAAAGACGCTAAATGTGAGCTAAATATTGGTCCAACATCAGGCGGATTTTTATTAATCAAGTATCTGAAAGGTTATCATCTGGATGTTGCCCTCAAACTGCTGACTGATTGTAAATGACACTGGGAAAATAGGGCAAATTCCATGCTGCATTTTCTGTCCAAGTACAATACAGATGACAAACAAGAAGTTGTGAAACCAAAATATCAATCAATTTCTTTTCACCTTGCAATTCTTTGGTTGGACGGTAGCTGTAGCTACAGCTACAGCTGTCTATAAATTTTCATGTATTGACAGGTTGGTGTAAGAGAACCCAGACGACTGTGGTTTGTTCCTCTTCAGCTTCCTAAGTTTAAAATCTCTCCAATGTCATGTATTACTTCCCAGAGTATGACTTAATAATAATTTGTTTTAGTTGTGATGCCATCTTGACCCAAAACAGAGAAGGGAAACGCACTATACCAATTGTTTGCAACAATTTGTTCACTCCTTAATTTCTGTCTGTTTATTCATCCATCTATCCGTTCATCCATCCAATTTTCTGACATAACTTGAAGCTTTCTTCCCTCAGTAACAACATCCACACAGAAGGTGGTTGTTGTTAGTTTGTTGGCATTTGGTTTCGGTGCATGAAGTGTCTGTTCTGGTGGAGCTTGTCTGGTCGTCCATCCATGTTTTTTCTTCCTTGTTTGCTTCCTTTATTCTGGCTTCTGGTTTTTGCAGGTTTCATGAAAGGTCTGAATACTTCAAATGTCTCTGCCAAAACCTCATCATGAACTTTTTGTATTAATGGCTTTAAAAGTTGGGAAATTTGGAGAATGGAGTATTCTACCAACCCACATAATTAAGGGATTATATAGTAATACCTCTGTAAATGGGTGCTTAAATTGAAAATGTTTCTTTATTTAAAGCTTAAGCAAAAGGTTTCACAAACTTTTTGGCTTCATTGCCGCTCCATTTATTCCTCCCCACAGTAACAATCGTTATATTTAAATTTAATCACCTGGAGTCAGACCCTGGGAGCAGTGAACCCACACAAAACTGAAACCTTCTGAATGCTTTCTAATATGCAGGCCTGTTCCCATCCTGCTATTAAACATCATTAGCATCATGTGCTAAGTGTTGGTGTGAGTGTGTACACTGTGGCACTGTGGGTTTAGTTGGGTTTTTTAGCCTCAGCCTGACGCCCACTCTGCTCTCATCATGGAGCCCACTCACAGACACATCCTGCTAGATGGTTCAATGGAGCTGCACATTAGGCTACAGTTTGATGCTATGTCTCTCTCCTTTTGATCATCTCATCTGCCTCATTTCTTTGCCTTTTACCATGGTCAGTCAGTTGTCATAGTAACCCAACCAAATGATAGTTCAAAAGTGGTGAGATGGAGATGTATAGGCAGATGGAGATAAATAAATAATAATAAAAAAGATTCTAAATTAAAGATAAATGGAAGTGATGTTTTGACATTTTTAAATTATTTCCAACCATGAATGAGCTTCTATCTTGCCTCAATTTGGTATTTAATCTAATTTAATAAGAACACCCCATATTGCTCCTTGTTTGCTACATGAAGCTAATTATAGGGTCCAACCATTAAAAACAAGCTTTGGTTTCTATCAGCAGTCTATCCCTGAAATACTGAAACAATATGCAATGTTTAACACTCTCTTAAGCATCTGTTTTGCATCCAGCTGCATTACTGGTTGGTGTATTGTGGGGAATTCTGAGACTCTGAGTCAATTTGCCTCTTTTGCCAATCCCTACCAGCTTTTTGGGATGCTTTTATCTCGCCATACATGACATTTTCAATTATTATTCTTCTAATGCCTGTTTGGGCCAGTTGGATCTTGTCAAATACTATATTATGAACCTTCATAATCTGTACACTTTATTGGATTCTGGTCATCATGACTCGTTCTTAGTTTTGGCCTTTTTTAGGGCACAAAAAGAAACTGTCTTGAAACATTTCCTACCAACCATCAGTTTGTCCCTTCAACAGTTCATTCCCTTCTATGTTTCATTTGGTGCCCATTTAAAAAAACCTTTGTGTATCACCTTACTCCTCTCTTAAATGATGTGTTTTGATAGATTATGGAGAAAGCAGGCAGCAGAGAAGATCCGACTAAAGATGATCTTAGTTTGCGTATTCGGATGATCTAGTCATCTTCGTTTGTAATGTTTCCCAATTTTGTGGATATTCACTACTATGAACTATAGAGAAACATGATCATAAAAGTTCAAACCCAGTTGGCTCAAATTTAATTTGACAAGTTGTGACCTTCAGCATACGATGGTCATTTTGGTCAGTTTCTTTCTTTTGCTAGTTATGCATTTTGATAAATAAGGAGACGAATGCCATAGAAATTCTCAAATCAGACATAATGGCCATTTTGTACTTGCATACCAATTTTTTCATATCCATGTATCCAACCATCAGATTATTTCACTTTGTAGGCAATAAATGAACAGGTTTTCTTGGATTGGAGGAGGATCTTTTTCCCAATTTGTTGTGACATGCATCGCTAAACCTTCCATAATGGATACCGGCTTCAGTTTTTGGTTTCCTTTGCAGGACACACTGAAGCCAACATTCACTGTAGCCAATCTACCGGGCACAACGAGCAGTGCCCAGTCCACGGTACCCACCACCTCCACCACCATGCAGGTGAGCACTGGTGCGTCGTTTCCCATCACCAACTACCTGGCGCCCGTCTCGACCAGCAGCAACATCAGCGCTAATGGAACCGTCCTCAAAACGGCTGGTGCCTCAACGGGAGTCATGCAGCTTCCCAGTGGCTTCACCTTCATGTCCGGTAAGTCCTCAGCAGTCGGTGCTCTGTTCAAAATTCTCCTTTTTTTTTAATTTTCTGTCTGTCTTACCTTCATCCTGTCCCTCCATGTTTTGCTAATGTCATTGTGCAGTGAAGCTTATTAGCTGATTAGAATCTGAACGGTGCCACAGCGTGACCTCAGCTGTCATCTTCAGGTGGTCACGCCTACCTCTCTGAGCTGTTCACATCACGCTGCAGCTCTTCAGAGCGAGTCACCAACACTCGGCCCCCTCGGGTTTCACAAAGCCCGCGGTATCCAAGGGAGACACGTCGTCTATTGGCGACGGGCCCTACCTTTGAAAGTCAGATGGGGACACGAATAATTAAGTGAGAGGGACACAATAGACCCGGCAAAGAGAGGCGATGAGCAAGCCCCGTAATTAGTTATGAATATTCAGTTAAGTGTCTCTGGTTTGTGGTGAAATTATAATTGAGGCATGCTGGAGTTTGATCCTTTGTGTCGGAGTGATGCTGAACTATAAATGACCTTTTCATTAAAGGGGGACTCCATGGACACAAACTCTGCACTTGATCAATTCTGTGAAGCAGCTTCTGGTTTGGAAGTCCCCGGAGGCTTCCTGAATGGTTTCTCCTGTGATTATTCATATCTCTTCAGGAGGTCACAGAGACTCCAGATGTATAACTAAGAGAGGCACTGTTTGTTTTTGCCGGTTGTATATTTATTTCTTCTAACAGCATATGAATAAGCAACTTAGGCTACATTCACACAGCAGTCAAATGCAATTCACATCTACTTTTTTTGTGCTGTTAGGTTGTAAATCAGATACATCTTTAGTCTGAGCGGTTGTGCCTCTTTTTATCCAACTTTTACATCATTGATACGAGACGTGTCAAAATTTGGCACCAGAAGATTCATAATTTGGTGAATCTGGATGTAAACAATCAATAAAAACTATTATGAAAGATGTCTGAGTCACTAAAGCGCATCACATCACAATCCCACTACTCCTGGTTGCGACTACACACACAAACAGACTTCTCTACAGGAGTTGCAGTCAAAGCGCAATCTCTATTAGCTGTGCTTTCTTTTTATTAGCTTCCTCCATCTTATGATATTGTAAATACACTGTCGGCTACTATTATAAATAAACTTTGAAACAGATCCATAGACACAAACATGCGCAGCTCTTTTATTTCAACGTTCTTCTGTGCATTCGGGTCGCTTCCAGGTCGTAAACCGCTCACACAGAAGTCTTATTGCGGTCAGATTTTATTAGTAGTATGAATGGCCATGCAAAACCTCCCCACCCCGAAAAACAAGCAAACAAAAAAAAAACAAAAAAAAAAACAGATTTTTGGAAAAAATTTTAATTCGGCATCAAGACCAGCTGGGTGAACGTAGCCGAATTCGTGCTGGCAGTAGCTCGTCTTCAATTGGGAAGAAGGAACCTGTTTGCTGGTCAGTTTCATTACTGGCAGAGGTTTTCTGTCAAAGCACCAGCTGTCCCTTAATAGCCTATTGAAGTCCAGGACTTATTGTGGGATCTTTAATTTGCAAATATGAATGCAATAGTTTAATCGAGGCGTAGTTCTGCAGATGTGTTTGAAAATTGAAAACAATCGGGAGTAATTTGCTAATTACTTTTTTCCAATTATGTAAATATGCAGAAACCGAGAGAAACGGGTGCCATTTTTGAGAAAAAAAATTTTATTTTATTGAAAATATTTTAGTATTTTTTTTTTATTATTGTTATTAGAAAAAAAATAGCTTTTATGTGATTTCTTTTAGTTCTTATAAAGAAACCAGAATCTTTATCGAGTTTCGGTTTACGTCACCTGTTCTGATTTTTGCAAACTGGTCTTTTTGCTATCAGCGTATCTTTTCATAAAATACAGTTGAGTTATTGTCTCGTGCTGAAGAGGTTTCCTGTTGCATTAAAAGCTCATTTTCTCAGTATCAGCTGTGGTGATAAAGCAGTGTTTGTGGACAGACACATGTTGCCCCTCTAGTGGATTATTCTAGCTGACAGGGGAACAAGCTACTGTCTCTGCTCAGATTTTTGTTTTTATTTTTCTTTTGCCGGCTTTCTCTCCCTTTGCAACCTTGTCCCTCCACATTCTGCTCTCTTGCTTTGCTGCCTGCTCCCTCTCTCCCCTTCACCACCTGTCTGGCACATGGCAGCAGCACCAGGTGGAACAACACACTCCACACACACACACACACACACTCTCAAAGCTCCACAGTTGACAGCTTGATAGGGCCTGCCCACCCTACTGCAGCAACTGCGTATGGAGCAAAAAACCACTTCAGAATCCTGTTCAGAAAGGAAATCTGTAGCCTTCTACCTTCACAGATGGATTAAAAATGAATTCTTTCATTCAGATTCATGGAAAAGCATGCAAATATGCTGTTCAAATCTTCATTAGAAGTTTGTGTTTTTACCCTGGATCTGCGTCTTGGAGATTGTCGTTCTTTTTCTGTTGCCAGAAACATTTTGAAGGCCATTAAAGAGGCAGGGAGCGGAGGGGGAGGACAGTTCTGTTGAAAATGACAACCCAAAAGGACAACAAGCCTGAGTCAGAGGAATTTCAGGCTGTTCTGCTCATCCACAGTTGGTGTGGCTGGTTGCTATGTGCCAACAAAATGAACTTTTACAGCTCAGGATCTTTAAACTTGGATGTTGAACAAATCTTTTTTTGTTATTGTTTCAGGGTTCTAAGGAGAATTCAGTGTGTCTGAAGAAAACCTCAGCAGTTCATCTTCTACTGTTTATACAAATTGAAATTAATTAATAACTCTCACGTTCCCAAAAGGAAGATGTGACATTTTTCAGAATGGGAACTATTACCCTACATTTACGGTTGAGACATCATGTTGAATTAACCACGTCTAGAATCAAAAGAAGTCATCATTTTACTTAAAAAAATCGAAAAGCAAAAACTGAATTACTACAGTGTGAAAGTCTGGATAAATACGGAGTTCAGTTGAAGATTTTCTAGGTGTGAATAAGGGTGGAAAAAGTCAACGAAGTGTTCAAAAATAATTTTATTTCCCACCCCTAAGATTTCCTGTCCGTCCTGTCTGTTCCTTCTCCAGTCAGACTACCTAATCATCAGTTTTTCTTACCATCTGTTGGTCCCTCCATCCATTCTAATATCATTTTGTTCATCCAACCAACCAACCAACCAACCAACCAACCAACCATCCCTCAGTTTGTTCATCCATAACTCCATCCATGTGTCATTTAGTTTCTCTGTCCATCAATCATTTTCACCATCTTTCCATTTATTCAACAGTCCCATCAATTTTTTTTCAACCATTCATCCAAATATCCATTTGTCCACCTATCCATTTATCTGTGTGTCCATCCAACCATCAATCCGTACCTCCATGCATCCCGTCTTCCAATCTGTGGTTTTTGCAGGTCCCACATTAAAGCTTTAAGGTCAAACATTAATGACCCGGGCCAACAGACAGAAAACAGTGATGGCCGCTCTGGCTGCAGCCTTTTAAGAAATCTTTTTGTTGTTGTGGGTTGGTTGCCACCAAAAATAAATGATCCCACTTCGTCCTCAGCTCCTGTAAATCCTGGCTTGCAGCCAACAACTTGGTGTTTACCCTTCATTGCTCAGAGGCAAAATATATTATACGTTAATTAGCAGATAAAGTAATAGCACTGAGTTGCAAGAAAGTATTTTTTGGAAGTTGTCTGTTTTTTTTTTTGTTTTTTTTCTTCAGATAATTCACATTCTTCAGTTTTTAAAAGGCCACCATTTTGGAGGCAGAGACAGAACATCGACCCGTTAGTCCCCACTATGCCTAGTTTGGATTACTACTGATTGTACAGCTAAAAATGTTGCTTTTCTTTTACTTGAAGCTTCTAGAAGATGAAGAACAAACCTTATAAAAACCTTATTTTCCACCGTTGAATCAAAAAATGACATCCATTTTTCTCTATCAGGTCAGGATTTTATTCTAATTTGATTTAGAGAAATCCGATCTTCTGACTAAATCGATTACATTTGTGTGAGATTATCAGTTCACTTTTGTTAAGATTTCTCATCCAAAAAAGGTCTTAGGAGAAAAAAAAAGTTTTATAACAGAGTGTATTAATTAAATGTTACAAACTTGTATTTCTGTAAATTGAACAATAAAGACTGATAAGGGTAAGTGCGTGGAAATTGAACATTACGTCTTCATTGTGCAAAATTCTCCATCTCTTTTATGTCCTGATGGAATCTCTCCTCTTGCTCATCACTCACTGATCCCAGATTCTCAGAAAACCGATCCATATGTGAGAACAAGTAATGTATTTTCATGCTCATGTTGCATCCATAGTTCAGAAAGTTGACCTGATTGAGCAAAAGCAATGTGCTTTTTGGATTCAGCACATCAAAATGACCCTAAAACGGTTGAAAAACCCCCAACAACTTTTTGGCTGTTGACCAGGCTAGTAATGGTAGACTGAGGTTAAGTTATATAGAGTTTTAGCTCCGTTCTTGCTGCTTATCCATCTTTGACCTCACCATCTGTAGTTTCTGATGCTGAGGGAAGGAGACAGTAATGTGGCCTTTTTATATTTAGCGAGTCTCTGAACATGCAGAGGACACTTTTGTGCTTCAGAACAATGAAAAACAGGATTTCTGCTTTTTCTTAAACCACTATTTAGTTTTAACCCATGTGTATTTGTGTGCGTGCCCCTGCAGCAGGCACTCCTCTCCCCCCCAGCACCCCCACCATTCCTCTGAGCCAGCTGCAGCAGCACTTTCTGGCCCTCCAGGGGCAGCATGGTCAGACCCTGGCCGCCGCCCCACAGCCACAGCAGGGACAGCAGGCTGTCCTCCGCTTCCCTGCTGCTGTCTCCCTCACAGGTGATCTGCTCTGCATGCTGCCACCGTGCCTGCCTCTGCTAATCTCAATCATACCTTCATAAACCTGCTGCTTGCACACCGCTTTCCCTACTTCCTCTGCTAATATTCAACCATCTAATGCTAGAGTTACTCTCTCCACACTCACGAGGACTTTCTCCTAACTGTAACGGTACTAATGTGACGTAGTTCTTTGCTGCTGTTCCCCAGGTCAGGTTCTGTCGAGTTGCCGCAGTGGCTTCATGGCTTCTGTGTGTGTGTGCGTGTGTGTGTTTTTTCCTTTCTGCAGGTGCAGGTGTTCCTCAGCAGCTCCAGGCCATCCAGGTCCACCCCAACACACAGCCCACCTCCAACAGCGACAGCAGCCCCGAGATCTCTCACACCTCCACCAACTCCACCGGTAGGTCGGATTTTCACTGAAACAATCACCGCGTACGCAGATTCAGGTTAACTTTATTTTGGTAAATTTACAGCATTACGAAAAAGAAAACGTTATTTTGCAAACCAATAATATATCAAAACAGGAATAGGCCGAAGATAACACTTATACTTGCCAAACCTATTCAAAGAATCAGCAGCCTACTATAATGAAAGATATTTATTTTTAATATCAATGTACATACACATGCTTAATTTACACAATAAATCAATTAGATTTATTTGTATAGCACATTTAAGCAACAGGGCAGTTCAAAGTGCTTTATGTCATGAAAACATAAAAACATCAAACACATTTACAGTAAAAATTGTGAGATACAAATATATATCTAAATAACACTTTTATATTTTCTCTCTTATAATTTTACATTTAAAGGTTCTTTTAAAACTCGCCAAAAAAAGCACATCATTTGAGATCATCATTTTATTCATTCCACAGTTTAACGCTGAAAACTAAAATACATTTAGATTTTACTTTTCTCTTTAGCAAGTTCAAATATTAGCAAACCTTGTAAAATTTGTAAATTATCTTAAATAATTTTTACTTCCTCTTAACTTAAATAATTTCTTAATTCCAGAGGAAAGACTTTTGTTTAATGCTTTATTCATTATTACCAGAATTTTTATATATACAGTTTCTTATTATTTTAAGAAAATTATTAAATATTCTCAGCGTCTCAAAAAAAATGTTGTTGCCTCAAACAACGGCAAACTTTAATGGATTTTATTTCCATTTTAGAGATTATTGTTGGAATTTAAAACTCAGTCAGGTTGAATAACGAGCTTCTGTGAACAGCCATTTTTAAGCCTTGCCTCAAATTCTCAATGAGATTTAGTTCAAGGCTTTGACTAGGCCACTCTAGCACATAAATATTTATTTATCTAACCCATCAGTGTTTAACCTTTACAAACCAAAGAGCCGTTTTATTTCCTTCAAAATAAAACTCGTTTTATTTTGAAAATGTTACATAACCATTTATGAAATTAAAACTAAACATTTCTTAATAAATATCTATTATAGGAAATTTGTGGTAATTTTTAAATTGTCTTGATAAGAAATTTTCCCCACTATAAATGATGAACGATACATTGTGATGGAATGCACATGCCTGAGCAGGAAGGAGAGTTTGGATATTAAGCGCCATCTGCTGGCCAACATGTGCGCACCCCTCATTCCTTTATTGTCTTTCTCCATCTCCCCCAGCAACGGTGAGTCTCCCGGCAACCATCGTCACTTCGTCAGTGCCAACGTCTGTGCCGGGCCACATGATGTACCCCAGCCCTCACACGGTGATGTACGCCTCCACGCCGGCGCTGGCTGACGGGGGGCTGGCCGTGCTCAACGCCTTCTCCCAGGGAGCCCCGGCCATGCAGGTGTCCCACGCACACAGCCAAGACACAGGTGGGAGCCGCACCGCGTCGTTTCAGACAGAAGGGACAGGACTGGAGGTGAGGATTCACAGGTTTTTTTTTTTATCTTTCTGTGTTTTCCTGCCCAGGCGCCGTCCCTCAGGTGTTCCTCACAGCACCTCCCGGCACGGTGCAGATCCCTGTCTCAGCAGTGCAGCTACACCCAGTACGGCAAGATCTGCATTTCACAAGTGAAACTCTCATATTCCCTATGCAACCAGCATGCCACGTTGACTTCACTAATGCATCTTAACAGAGCACTTGGCACACAGGCCACAGGGCTGCGTCCTGTTTGGTCTTTATTGAATGAATGTGGAGTGGTCAGCTGGCATCTTGTTGGTTTTCATTTGTTGCCAAACACATACAGAATACACCAAATACACAGGTGCATCTTAGTAAAAAAAAAAAAAAAGAATTGCATCAAAAAGAGCATTTATTTTAGTAAACTCATAATGACTCATTACACACAATCACTTTATTCTAATTTTGATGATTGTTGCTTGCAGCTAATGAAAACCCAAAATATGCCAGTGAATCTGTTAAAAAAATGAACACGTAGCATGCCTGAGCTATTTTTGAAATCAAATCAAGTTATTTTCAAGTTTAGTGGAAGGGAAGGAAAACATGTGAAAGACTACCAGTGAAAATACTTTTGCATAAAAAAAAAAAAACATTATTTGTGTTGAGTTTCATAAGCTCAGCTTTGATTTTTGAATAAAAGCATCAAAAATAAACATGTGTGTAACATGCATACTGTATCTATATATTGTTGTCCTCAAGACTAAAATGTGTAGCACAAGTTATTTAATTTGTACAAAAGCAGATTAAAAAATTATAAAAAATATGGCAATTGATTACAAATTATACAAAATTTCCAGACTCATTCTAACATACAGATTCTTTAAAGAGTGAAAATTATCTAATATTCTCTGGTTTCAAAAACTACATTGGACGTCTTATCCACTTTTGAAATCTGAGCATTAACATTAATGGAAATTTTAGTGGTAGGAAGAAATACAGTAGAAAAATGTCAGCATAAGATTTCTGTATTTAAAATACTTAAAAAAAAATTGTTCCTATGTAATAAGTACAGAAAAATATTAAAAAATAAGTTTTAGAACCTTAATTTTGGGTTTTCATTACCTCTAACTGTCACAATTACTTGAAATACACACTTCTAATATGTCACTCTGTGTAGAATACATCAATATATAAGATGAGCTTTTCAGTCGAGTTTTTATTTTCTTGCTTCACATCACAGAGAAAAACACAGCTGTAATCTTCATTCAGTGGAAATAGCATTTCTTTTATTAATACTTCAGTAATATTTTCCAATTGTACCCATTTCCTCTAACTTAAAAATAAATTGAATCTCTGATGCATTTTAGATGAAAGTTTACTGGAAGGGAAACTTGTGTAGTCCTTTTTTATAATCATATTTAATAAAATTTTCTGATAGACAGAATTATTTTTAGATTTTATTTTTGATACCTGCATTATTACACTTCCATCAATAAAATGAGTTAGAATTATTTAATAGAATTACTAAAATAAACAAACTTTTTGAAGTTATTCCAGTTTACTGAGCTGCGCCTGTAGCGCCACAGTAGCAGTGCATGGATAAAATGATTGAAATGAAGTGGCAAACATTAAGCTAATGTGTTTTATGGCGTCATCTTGAGTGTTTTTCCAGGGCAAACGGCTTTCTGTGGATTAGCTGCAGGATCTCCATTTGCTCTGGCTGCTGTGTGCTGTGATGACCTGTGATTGGCTGTCTGTAGTCCCCCCTCTCTCCTGGTACGCTTGCGTGTTTAAATTTTTTTTTATTAATACATTTTTGTGCAGATGGTGATTGGCCAGCAGTCGAGCGGCAGCAGCAGCAGTAACCTGACGGAGCTCCAGGTGGTCAATCTGGACGCGACACAGAGCACAAAGGGCGACTGACGGACGGCTGGAGCTGTTTAACATGGCAGACACACACACACACACACACACACACGCCCATACCCACCCACACACACATCTCTATTTATTGATGCCTTCCTTTGAAATTTACCGTCACTCTTCTGAATGTGATTTATCAGTACATATCTATAAACACAATGAAGGGTATATGTGTGGCAGGCCCTTAAACAATATGAAGTATGTTTTTGGTATATAAATATATATATATTTGCAAATACATAGGAGATATATCACTATATTATAATTGGAGCCTATTTTCTATGCTGTTAGATGGTGTTATTTTTAGCGTGAGCTTTGTTTTCCTTTTGACAAAATGTAATTACACACACGGACTGCAATGTGCCACCAGCTTCACACCAGCCAAAGAGACATTTGTTTGTCTGAATGTTCCTGTGTGAGCCATCCGTGCACAAGCATGTGCCTGTGTGTGTGTGTGTGCATACACACATCTGGGGTTTTGTAAAACGGGGGTCGGAGAGGGAGGACGGAGACTTGCTTTTCTGGCTTAAAACAAAACGGGGAAAAAAAAAATACATTTGGAAATGTAAATAGTTTTTAAAACAAATGAACAGTTGTATTTTTAGTTCGGTTCAGTTTGTGCAACGGCATGTAACAGGTTTTTTTTTTTACATAGTGGGTTTTGTATGTAGAAGTTGAGTTATTTACATGGATGTGTAAATTAATGCACCATCGTTCACTACAAGATGGAGAAAGAAAGCTGTTATCTACAACTTTCTGTGCTTTTGTTTTTGTTTATGCTGGGTTTTTTTTGTTTTGTTTTGAAGGAATTTACAGATCATGTAACTTTGTCAGTGAAAGTATAACACTTTTATAATTTACTGCTGTTGTATTCTTTACTTTGGTAGAGAAGATTTCAGTACTGTGCCCTCTATTAGGCGTGACAATCGGATTCAAATATTTCCTATCCAAATTTTAGTTTAATGTTCATGAACTGACGTATATATCCTGGTAAAATGAGTAAAAAGCCTTAAAATTATTTGAAAATACATGTTGACCTTAAGTTTTAGATTATAATTATGCAGAAAAACCCAATAATCACCCAGTCTGAGTTTAATAGTAGCACCCATGAGATTATACCTAAATTGTTGAGTTTTTCAAACATCAAGCAGAGAAATCGGCTTTTTGGCTAGACTAGATAAAGCCTTGCTTATATCATTTTTAATTGTGTTAACATTTTTTTTATTATTATTACTCTGACTGTAGAGATCTAAAAAAATCTTGTAACTATTTTTCTTCACTTAGTTTAAAGTCATGAGTGTTTTGCCTTTCACATTTTGAGGAGCAGCTAATAAAAATGCCTCTGTGTCACAACATATTTATACCCCAAGAATATAGCAAAAAAAATGTAAAGTTTCCAAATTAAGCTAAAAACTATCCTGTACCATTTATTGTATTGGGATGCTGGTACATAATTTTGTTAAATATTTCCCTGCTAACTACTTAGATGAATTTGTTTACATTTTTCAGTGATGCTACAATGAAATAAATGCATGTTTCTTTTAAGGCTTTATACTGATCTTTACCAAGGATGCTGTATAAATACAACTAATTCAGATCAAGTAGATCCATTTCCAGATGCTATTCTAGTTGCCTTGATCCATCTGTGGGCAAAGTTTAAAGCTGGCAGGAAAGAGAACGGCTTTCTGCATGAGAACAAGGATGTGATTGTTAGGGATTGTGTCCTGAGGTGCTTTAAAACGTTAAGATTACTGACCGAGTCTGAGATGCAAGACTAGACTTGCATCCTCTTTTTGCACCATAGTGCCTATGATCCAAAGGCAGATTTTGAAAGCAAAGTAATGCAAGGCTGTAGGATATTTCTCTCACACGGCTTTTGGACCTGCCGCCCTGTTTTCTGCTTCACCCTGCGAGGGTGGTTGCTTATTGTTGACTCGTTTCTCCAGAACTGGTGGGATGACGGAACATGACGAAAAAAACCCGACTGTAGATCATGTTGCCATCCTGCGGTCTGTTAGCAACAAGTTGCAGACATTCACTTCTGTACTTTGGTACTCATTAGGAAAAGTTTATTTGTATTTTTTTTTTTTTTTTTTTAAAAGATTGAACAGAGTTTGTGTTTTTCACCTCGTTGTTGAAAGAAATGATTGTGTATTTTTGTTGTATTGTACAGACATTTTGTAATAAAAAAAAGATGAAATGCGAACTGTTGGTAAAATGATCACATCTGCTGAGAAGCAGTTTTTTTTTTTTTTTTTTTTTTTTTTTTTTATCATCAGGACAGAGAATGTTAAACAAAATCATGCTGTTTTTGAACGGACCCCAATAAAAAGTATACCCAGCAGTTAGCTGATGACTAAATGAACATCCTGTTCTACAGCAATTAGTAAGAAAAACCATGTTAAGGTGTAAAATGACTGGCCGTGAAATAAGACCCGCCCCACTTCTGATAACAACCAGACATGCTGCAGTGATTGGTGTCCTGTACATCTTCACGCAAGAAAAGAGCCTACATCAGCAAAACCTACAGGGGCATCTCAGTAAATTTAGAATATCTATATATTTGACAATTCAAAAGCTGCTTTCTTTTTTTCTCCAGAAAATTTGAAATATTGAAGAAAAAATGTGGAAGAAATGTTAAAAGCCAAAACATTTTTTAATAAAGAAATTAATGAAAAAATCTGGAAATTAATTAGAAGTTTGGAAGGAAAAGTGTAGAAATCTTAAAACCACAAAAGGTAATTTTGATTAAAGAAAAAATAGGTGGACAGAGTGCAATAGAAATAAACTCAAAAAATTAATTTTATGGCAATTAAATGTTAAGTTGAAGGAAAAAAAAATGTGGTAGAAAAATTCTTAAGCAAAAAGGCTAAGGAATAAAAAACATTGGGGAAAAAAAAACATTTCAGAACCTTATTTCAGTAGATTTCAAAGAATTCAGTAAAAGAGGTTTTTAATAATTAAAACCAAGATTTGTCAGCACCACTACAACCAGGGGGAAAATGCCGACACACTTGTCCAGCAGACAGTCACTGATTAACTCCACAAGGAGTGTAATGGAAGCTGACTGTTTTAAAGTGCTGTATCAAAACATATTAATGGAAAGTTTAGTGTAGGGACAGTGTGGTAAAAGATTCACAACCAACCAAGGTAACTCCAATCTTAAGATTTATAAAGGCAACTCTTAAGTTGGAGTCACAGCACTTAACCAGCCACACTTTTTCCTTCCAGTTAACTTTTGATCTTGAATAATATCCTAATTTATTGAGATGCACTTGTAGGATAATCAAAGGATCCACAGTGTTTAGTAAGGCATCTTCTCTTCCTGTCAGTGTCTTCCCAGACCAAAGTGCTGACAGCTGAGAACAAACGCGGCTCCACTATCCCTTTTCTCTCTCTGCATGAAAAATAATTGCTTCAAGCATGCATTTTCAACAGGTAGTATAACTTTTAACGCTATTGTACACATACAATATACAACTGTACACCAGAAGTTGCAAAACAGTCGATTTAAAAAATGTGCATAACAAAAAAACAACAAAAACAAACAAAAAAAAAGAATAGAAATGTTACTCCTGGAAAATCCAAAACTTCTTTTTTTCTTGGTGTTTTGGTTCATGAAGAAGAAAAGTAAAACACACAAAACAAGAATTACAACAATGTGCAAATCTGAATCCATGCAAGCAGTTTGCATAATGTAGCTTAGGTGCAAGAGTGATGAATTTGGAGAAGGAAACAAAAACAAAAGGAGAAGATACTCATGGCTTCAATCAATAACACTGTCCATTCTTCTCAGCAAACAAAATACCAAACAGCATCAATCCCTTCTGGGATCAAATTAAAACAAAAAGCACATTTAGAAACTTTTCTATGAGCAGGATTATAAATTAAAGACACCCTCCAGACATGAAGGCAACACACAACCCGTTCCAACACCACCGGTACATCATCTCTAGGATGAACGAGTAACACTGCAACACATCACAGGATGTCATGACAACTTGTGAAGGACGTCTCCGTATACTGTACAGGGAAGGGTGCAGGACAAAACTCTTTATAAGTTGTTTTTTTTTTTCCTTCTTTTGTCCAGCATAATGTAAAAAGAAAAATGAGAGGTAGGTTCCTCTCAGACTCAAATGTTCATCCCTAAAAGTGAGAAAGTTCAGATCCTGATAATTAGAATAATAGAAGATATGAGCCGTTTCCCCCTAAACTGATCCAACTCCTTCAGAAGAGACGCCAGAGAGAGCGTTTCCCCTCCCCCTCTTGTTTCTGCACTTTACCAGGCAGGTGGCTGAAAGGAAATTTCCTAGAAAATGAACATCCAGCTACATGTTGGTGTAGATTCTGGGACAGAATCTCTCTTTTTATCTTGAATACGTTTCCTGTCAACCAAGAGGCTTCTTCAGACAGTAATGTGGACATTTTGGATAGAAAATAGATGGTATGATAGATGTGTGAAAGAAGCCATCGATGTAAAACATGAAAAGCCAACCGCAGGTTTCATCTTTCTAACACCTACGCTGCAGCCTCGACTCATCTCAGAGGAAAAACATCGAGATAAAACCAAAAATCATCGAGATAAAACCAAAAATCCGCCGTTTGGAAATGTTTACGCATACAGCTATTTTTTGTTGTGAAAACTAAAAAAAAAGCATCCTCTTTAACTGCTGCACACTGCTTTTCAGCTGACTGACAGGCAGTAACTAGGCCTTGTAACTAGGAAGTCAAAATCATCCGTTCTGTAGTATTTGCTCTGGTGAGAAAACTAAAGCAACATCCCTGGATTCTTACTGAGGGACAAGAAGTTTCAAAACTACTGCACACTGCTGGTCAGCTGGCTGAATAAAGGCTGGTACACTTTTCTACTAGGATGACAAAATCAGCTTTCATGGACAACTGTTTTTTGACGACCGCCATCCTCTGCAGTTAAAGTATAACCACTTTAAAAAGCACTGCACACTGCAAGTCAGCTGCCTGAAAAGGAGGTTGCTATACTTTGCAACTTTAAGTGAAAAAATTGGCTGTTTAGAAATATTTTTGGTAGTACGAAAATATGGATGGCCTCAAGTAAACTAAATATCTGTTACTCATGTTAAGATAATGTTTCCAGGCTAATGGAAACATTATCTTGGATCCCAATTTAAGATAGTTTTACATTTTTGAAATGTTTTGCTTTTCTGCATTTCAAAAAATTACAGATTTCTTTCTGAATTTTACTTTTTTTTTGCATGAATAAGATTCTACATAAATTTACATCCAAAGTGTTAGAAACCAAAGTCTTTAGATGGGGAGGAAACAAAGACGAGGATGGACAGCCATCTGCTTCTGTTCCTAATCAGCATCTGTCCAACTACATGTGCATGCAGATCCTGAAGGTTTCCAAGATGGTCGTGATAAAACAGCTGAACTCAAAAGTTGTACGGAGAAACAGCTGATTCTATAATAACCATGTACAAAGCGGGTGCGAACTTCTGAGGAGGTAATCTGCTAGCACCAGCTCATTTTGGGGGTTTGAGACGTTTAACAACCTGGAAATTAAAAAATGTTTTTCCAATTTCTAACTTTTCACGACCAGTCAAACAAAAAAGTTATTTCCTGAATGAGAACTAGAAATCAACAACTAAGTTTAAGAGTTGTATATTCATTTTATCTGTGTATCAAAGTCAACATAATAAATAAATTCTTTTAAACTGTTATAATATTGGTGTTTCTCGAGTAAAACAAAGAAATCTTCACTCGATGTAACCACACAATGAGAATCTCAAAGCAGCCCATGCCTGCTGTCTACAGAGATAACTGGATATGAACACTGATGAGTAAAACAATAAACACTCGGTCCGTTGAGTTCCTGAAGCCTCGTCCTAATCTTCAGTGATGTAACCAGTGCAGCGAGGTGAGGTCCGTGTGCAAATTCTCATTTTCTGCTGTTTTTGCTCAACACAATGTGATGGAGGGTCACATCTTTGGGCGGTGAAGCGCTTAAAGCCAAACCCAGGAAAGACACCAAAACAAATTAAAGTCTCTGTAGCCGGTCATTAAACAGACTCTTAATTTCAACAAACCATTAGATAAAAAGGCAACATGAAAGCAAATCAAAAAATAAATAAGATGACTTGGCATTTAAAATGAGTGCAGTACGTCACTATGGATGTAACTACAGATATGTGTATGGGTTGATGGTGAGGGGATTTTCCCCTCTACAGCTTTTTTCTTGGTTCCTGCACAATATTTAGAAAAATGTAAGACTTCCAGACTCAAATTTTTCAGAGTCCTTTGTAAGAAAGAAAATTAAGGAAGACAGGAAAGACAGGGAGGGACGAAGAAGGACACCATGGTGTTTCTCAGAAAAAAGGAAGAAATTTAGACAATTGGATAGGAAATGTCTCCAAATTATTCACTTTTGTTTTTCCATAATTTTATGATTTTGGAAAACACTGAACTCAAAATCCAGACTTTTCCAGGCAAAGTTTTTCAGGGACAAAAGAGGAAAGGAAGGAATGACAATAGAGAAGGAGCATAGAAATGACAAGAAATGAAGGAAACAAAGAGAATACATAGGATGAGGGAAAGAAGGAAGGACAAGAAAGAAAGGAAGTACATCATGAAGGCTTAAAGGTACGGCATGGAAAGAGAAAAGACACAGGAAGGAAAGAATTTTGTTTCCATGTTCTTATTTTGTTTTCTTATCCTGGAAAACACTAAACTCAAAATCCAGAGTTTTCCAGTCTTAATTTTCAACTATGAAAGGAAGAAATGACAAGAGGGGCAGAAGAAAGGAAATAAAATAACACAACTAACGACAGGATATACAGAAGGCAGAATGGAAGAAAAAATATAGAAAAGGAAAATGTAGACAACTGGATAAAGAATAAAGGGTTTCTATACTCTTCTTTTGTTTTTCTGTAGTTTTCTGATCCTGGAAACTTTTCCGGATTGTGCAGGAACCTCTTCTCTGAACCGACAACACAACGGGGATTAAAGACAAAATATTCCACAGAGAAACACTTCATTGTAACTGAAAGGTGTGACTCCACACTAAGGCGATGAAACATAAATACACACATTTACTCCTAGATATTAAAACTCCACACTCATTCCAAAGGTAGAAGACAAGATGGAGGAGAGAAGGGCAGTGAGAAACTGCACAGGTTGGAAAAAAAACAAACAAAAACAAGAGTCCAGTGAACATGTCTGTGCACCTCCATCAACATCCCTGTCCTCCGTCTCATCCTCTGGCTGGGCAGTGTCTGCGCTCCGACCTGCTCAGAGGTCAGAGGAAGGTGGATGATGAAGCCTGTCCACTTGGGCTCCTAACAGTCTTGCAGGTGAAACCAGTTAGTGGTAATTTTCTGCCGCCCCTGTGCCGCCGGCGCCTGTGGAAGGCCCCGGCTCGTCCTGACCCGTCCGCCTGGAAGAGGCAGGTGGTGCAGCAGCAGGACGGTTACGGCGAGGACGAAGCCGCTGCGTGATATTTGACGAAGGCGATGGCTGCCAGCTCTTTGCAGAACTCCTCAAGCACAATGACACCTTCCAGCAGCGTACTGTGGTCCACGCTGCGAGGACAGAAAGAGGGACAGAGGGGGCGTTTCAGAGGCCAGCTCAAAGGAAAAGCGGCCGATGCCGTCGGTAAGTACATACGTGACTCCCTCTGGCTCCAAGCCCAGTAGTCTCTTCCTCACAAGCAGCAGTTTGGGGGTGAAGTCTGGGATGCGGTGAATCCTCAGCATTAAATCTCCAACCACCTGAGGACACAGAGTTTACAGGGCGTCTTCACACCTGATTTGCTACAATTTCAGCTGGTGCGGTTTGCTTTCACACTGTACTGCGTCAAACAAAACAAACCCTTTGAAAAAGCTGTTCCCCTCCTAGCCTGTGATGGCGCTGCACCAACAGCCACTGAACGAAATTACACAAAATCCTCCGAAGAAGACACGAGACTTCCTTCTTCATGTTAGTGCAGTAGCATCATATTTTAGCCGTTTGAGGATTTTTCTTTTGTTTTTGACAAAAGAGCCCGCGTCATTTCTCCCTCTGGAACAACAACACTGTCAGCTCTAATGTAAACAATACAATCTTTAAAAAATAACCAAAAAAGCTTGAATATTTTAATAATCAATTGTTTTTGTAAATACAAAACTTCAAATAGTTTTTGCACACTGTCCTAGTGCAAGTACAGGATACATGAAAGCCATCCAGTTTACTTATTATTTTGGGCTCGATTGAAGAAAACTGAATATTTTGTTTGTTCTCAGCAACAAAAAACAGGATCTAGGTCAATCTTCTTTTGAAACAGTTGCTGTATTTAGCCAAGTTTTAATACAGCAATTAAAGGCACTAGAGTGTATATTAGCGCTTAGGCCAAACATTAAATGTGATCCTAGTTACAATAGAAGGAAACTAGAAAATCTCTGAAGAAATTTAAATAGGGCCTGCCAAGGTGTGCCCATCAAAGTGTTTTGATGCTAAAAGTTAGCATCAATGCTAAAGTAAGCTACAATGTATTCAATAGCATGTGGAGAATCACAAGCATGTTGAGTAACATGGACTCCATTCAGTGTGTTACAATTAGTGTATAAACTAAAAATAGCCAAAATGCTAATGTTAGCCTAAATGCTGCCAATGGCTTGTAAGGTATTACTAGCATGTTGTTTTACATTGACTTCCTCCACTCAGTGTGCTAAGCAAGGCTAATAAAAAACCAGAAAAAAACAAGATGTCTCTTTACAACAAATTTATTGCTTGTAAGTAGGCTTTAATTTAAAAGTTGTGATTTTCTCCTAATTTATTTATTTTAGTCTTGGATAGTTGTCGGGGGTGGGGGGGATGGGGGGTGCGCAAAATCATTCCCGGGCCTCACTTTGAACACTCAAAGTTTTACACATTTTGTCATGTTATAGCAACAACGTAAATAAAAATATCCCACAGCATGATGCTGCTTCCACCTTGCATCAAAGTGATACTGGTGTGTTAGCTATGATGTTCTTTTATTATTTATTAAGTGGCTTGTGAGGGTTAGTGGTTCCACTTATCCTCTACTTTATCACATAAAATCCCAATTAAAGACATTAAAATTGGAGCAGGAGAGAAAAAAAAATCTATAGTATAAAGCAGTTGCTTCAATTAGCCTGTAAATATGCAAGCTGTGATAAAGAAAAGTGCTGAACAAATTCCGAGAATTCATTCTCCAGGTAGGAACTGTAGTACTGGGAACAAACATGTGGCAAATTTCACACAGTTATCAAACTAATGAAGCTTCTGATAATTTCAAGGCAGCTCCCACAAAATCAAAAATAACCAATATTAAATCAACTGCAGTCTGTAAACTTTAGTCATAGAAACATTCTCTGTCATGGTTGTGGCATCTCATGAGGAGGTCTCACCCTGACGATGACGGAGAACAGCGACCTGCAGCCGGGGGCCAGACTGATGTAAGGGTCCAGCAAGTATTCATGAAGGTGAGGGTGGGGCAGCAAGGACAGCTTGGACAGCACTGCAGTCACCTGCAGGTTGACGTCATAAGGCTGCAGGAAGAAGGACAAAGCAGGAAATAAGCGATTAGTTGTCAAAGTTTCATTTAAAGGCAAAAACAAATATGAAACGAGGGTATTAAGTCCAGATAATAAGAATTTTGTTTTTAAATTACATGAAAAAATTATAAGACCAGCATAATTTCTCAAAGTGACGAGAAAAAAAGTTTTTTTATTGACAGCAAAACTTCCATAGTTATCAAGTTTTAACTCAGCACGTCCATGGGGTTCTTTCTCTGAAGTAAAATTATTTAATTATTGATAATTTGATGCTGATGTGTTCAAAGATTACGATTCCTTATTTTCCTTGTAGTTCTCATAAAATAATTTATTCTCATTTTCTTACAACTTTATTTTCGTATTTTCAATAAATAAAATCCTTAGTCTGCCCAAATACTGTCATAAAACTAAGTGATATCCTTTGACTATTAGGGGTTAATAAAAAAACTTTAAGTTAAGTTAATCAAAAACAGAATCAATTTAAGTCCCTAAACTAACCTTGCTAATGCGATTAAGCAACTCAATATTCAATATTCCTTCAAGATTTGATATTATACTAAATCAAACTCACTTGATCAAGGATGCGACCCATTCTGTCAAACAGAACCTTTAGGAAGTGACCTTCAAAGAACGGCATGTCCAAGTTACATTTCTCCAGAGGTTTCGGACTTCCTCTCCAGTCCCACCGCTGGCAGACACCACAGAAGTCCCTGAACTGAGGAGAAAATAAAACCCTTTAAAGGAAAGAAGAGAAAATCAGAAGACTTTCTCGGTTAGAGGAGTGAAGCTGACCTGTCTGTGAGCGTCTCTGAGGTAGGTGTCGTAGCCGGTGCCTTCGACGTGATACGACGACTTGGCCTCATCAGGCACCAAACACAGGAAGCTGCAGGAAACAAACTAGAGTTAGAACAGATAAACACTTCATCCAGCGCTGCAGCATGAACAGATCCAGCACCTATTGACGATCTTGTGGACCTCGGTTTTCCCGTCAGACTTTGAGTGATCGGGGCTGTGTTGGGGGGAGGAGCCGAGCCAGTCAGAGCCAGACAGCCTGCTGTCCGGGGAAAGGTCGTCTCCAAACAGCGGATCCTCCTCCAGGTCCCTGCAGATGGAGATTTGTTCACATTACCAAGTGTTTGGTTATTTTTAGACAGATCTATGTTACAAATCTTTTCTTTTTGTCATTACTTCACATTGTTTACCAGAAATCGTTCAGAAATTTAAAAAAAATCTGACTCATGTCAAGTACTTTATGTAAACAGCTGAATAAAATCAGTATTTCTGCAGCTTATGAAGCAGCTGGATGAGGAAAACCAGAAAGCTGGGGCAGGCGTGTGTCTGAATGGTTTCATTAGATCACATTAACCAAATAAAAGTAAAGAAGCTAATTAATGCTCATTGGATTTCATTTTTATCCACAACTTTCAATTATGCTAATAATCTTCTACATCACAACGATCGCTACTTAATCACAACACCAGAAGAACGGTAAATAAAACCAAACTGAACAGAAGAATCTCCAGCTCATTTGCAATGCAGATAACTGATGCATTCTTTTTATTTGCAGTGCTTTTAGTTCAGGCAGAAGCCAAAGGACAGCAGCAGGTCCTTACACAGCGTCATGGGGCTGCCCGTTCTCCAGGGGCTCCCGCTCCTCCCGCTCCTCCTGCGGTTTGTTCTCCAGGTAGTTCCTCTCCTCCAGGCTGCGCAGCACCAAGCTGTGAAGGATGTGCTGGTCGGGCTTCTGGATCAGCTGCTCGAACAGCCGCAGCGTCATGATGCTGATCTGAAGACGAGAAAGATTCGTTTTACTTGACAAGGAAGTAGGCGGCAGTTTTTTAACAACACAAAAATGATTCATCTTTCTTTTGTGCTCTGACAACTTCTGTCATGCTCTAACTAGTATTTCTCAGCTTTTGGTTGCTCATTAGAGAGCTTTTAAAGAGCTTCAGCGAACAAGAAAATTACACAATGCACAAAAAAAAAAAAGAAAAAAGATTTCCAATTAAAAATGTATGCGATAAACCAAGACATAATTGTTAAATGGATGCAAAATAATACATTATTGCATATGTTAGAAAAAAAAAAGTGGCCCTCAAGAGTCATTTGGCTCTCAGAGCAGCCAAATAAAACTTGTTTGGAACTGCAAATGTCATGACCTTTTGAAAAAAGGCAACTTTTTAAATAAATGTGTAATTTAGAAAATGTCTCGACATTTTTAAAAAACCAAAATTTTACTTCTATTTTTTAGGATTTAAAATAAAGATATTTAAATATATATGTTTAAATGCACATAGATTTCAACCTAATGAAATCAAGGAAACCAGATTTAAAACATTTCTGGTACTTTTAGTGTCATATTTTCTATATTTAGTGCAAATATTGCAGAAAAAAACTTGAAAAACAGTTAAAAACCTGCATTTGTTACATCTGTATTTAAAACATTTTCTGGTTCTCTTAGTTTTTAGCCATTTACTAAAAGTCATTGTGGAAAGTCCAAAGAGCCACTTGCAGCTCCAAAACCACAAGGAAAGTTTCAAGTATTTACTGAAAGAAAGTGACATTAATGTTTTGGTTATGTCCAACTTTTTGATATGCATGCAAAAGTTTGTGGCAAAAAAAAAAAAACAAACACACAAAAACACACAATGGTTAGCATGGTGGTGGCAGTATCATGCTGTGGGGATGCTTCTCTTTAGCAGAAAGAAGGAAGCAGGTCAGAGTTGATGGTAGGATGAATGATGCTAAATACAGAACAATCCTGTTAGACAACCTGAGACACTTGAGTGTGGTTAAGGTTCCTCTCCCAGCAACAGGACGATTTGGACTTGAGCTTATTGATTGTTTTTATTGGGATAACTTTAGAAGTGTTCATTAAAAGTATTTAAAACTTACTACAGTCCTTTTGGTCTGGGACTGTATGTTAGAGTCAGTAAAGCCACGTAAAAACTCTGCTCTCATAAAAACCCCCTCGTAAGTTGTGGCTTCTCATAGAAGCCACAACTTACAGATTCTTGAAAAGGCTATTTCAGGACAGCAGGGGCATTAAGTAGTGCAGGTTTATGAACTGCAATTAATTAGATTTTTACAAACATATAGATTTTATTGATGCCCTCATGAACTAAAGGTGGGGTAGAAACAAACAACCCAAAAAACACTTTTATCTTTTGGAGATCGCTAACATCATCATGCAAAGTTTATCATTGTAATCTAATTTTATTAATCTAAATTGAAGATAAAGTGGCATTGTGTTCCTTATGCGGCAACACAACCATCCTCAATATGCACCCATTGGGTTTTAGATCAAATCCCAAATACAACTATAATTGAGAATCTGCAGCAAGATCTCAAAAACTGATATTTACACAATTCAATCAGAACTTGAACCGTTTTATTTTATTTATTTGTCGTTTTTTTTTTTTGCAAAGAGGAATAAGCAAAATTTTAGCCTTTGTGTCTAGAAATAGTAGAGACTCCTATTAAAACTTGCAAGCTGCAAATGCATCAAAATGGTGGTTCTGGTGTTGACTCAAGGTGGCAGAATGTAAATGGATGCCACACTTTTCCAAAGTTTATTAAAATCCTTTCCCGTCCACAGTTCTGTGCTACTTTGTGTTGCTCGGTCACATAACAACACTGGAGTTTGTGGTCGTTTTGTGCTAATATGAATATGATAGATAACAACCTCATCTGACAGATGGTCACAGTGCTCGATGAGTCTGTGTCTGAGTGGATTCTGAGCGACAGTAGCCGGAGTTTCTGCCTCCTTGTCCTCTCCCAGCAGAAAGTAAACAATCTCCTGCAGCAGCACTTCGGACGTCACCTGCCTTATTATGCGGTTTAGCAGCGCTGTGGAGGTCAGGATTCCCACCTCAGACCTGCGGCAGCATGCAAAGAAAGCTTGTTTCAGAGCAGTCACGACTCACTCGAGTCTAGAAATGTCAATGCGCGATGATTGATGGATGAATCAGGAGCAGCACTTACGTCTGCATGAGCTGCGGTTCCATCACAGACACAAAGAATCTTTCTCTCACAGCCTTCGCCATCACTGCAGCGGCCGACTGGAAGACAGAAAAACAAAGAAAAAGCTTTTCAGAGAGAACATCAGTAGTTCTGTCAATTTAGACTACAATACAAGAACAACAATCAGAGCTGGTTAAAAAAAAAGAAAAAAAAAAAAAACCTTCTGCGCCTCCTTAATGAGCTGATCGCAATAATCGAGCCACGACAGGAATGATATCAGTGCTCTCTTCCCTGTGAAGACAGCAGCGTCCTCTTTCAGGTTGTATACATCTAGACTGAAACAGACAAAAAGGAGAAAAAAAAAAGACTTGTAAGGCCATTCAAAACACAATTTCATACAAAATGTTACGTAAAGTCAACAAAATGAAAATGGAGTTAAACTCCGATTTACCCCCAGTTGACTGACTCCACTGTCTCGATGTCCAGGGGGTCCATGGATGGCGGCAGAGCTTTATAAAATGAGACCAGCCTGTCGGTGAGAAGCTCACACAGCTCCGTGTTTTCTGTTAAACACTTCGCAGCAGCTGGTTCAGGCAGACTAACGAGGAGCATCAAGCCCTCACATGCCTTCACTACTATCCTGCCATCCTAAAAAGAAAACAAAACACAATCCTTATCATAGACCCGATCAGAATATTATAAATATATTAAAAGATGAAAGTAAACAAAGAAATTTATTATATTGCACAAAATGCTACAACACAGCATTCCCTTGGTATATACTTAACTATTTGTAGCAAATGACACAAAAAAATTGTTCAATAGTGTGTAAACAACACGTTCTGCTTGACTAACATCAATACTGTGTGGGGCTGATCTTTTAGTTATTTTTTTCTATTGATTGATTAATAATTGGACAACAAAAGGTGCTTAATATGAGATTTTTCGTTGCAAAATTTGAACCAGGTAAAGTTAAAACTAAACTATGCTACTTGTGCAGTTCTGGATAGGAAATATTTGGAGACAAATGTTTGTTTTTTTTAAATGCAAAATGTTTTTGTACAGTTTTGGCTTAATTACTGATTTGTATCGTTCTTTCAGCAAATTGCCTTTTTTTGTCTGTACATTCCAGTTAGCGATTAATCAATCACTACATCAGTTGACAATTATTTCAATAATTCATCACAATCGTTTCAGCCCTAAAACTGAGCATCTTTGCTTTACTCTGTTCAACCTTTCTGTTTTCAGCTGAAAGTCTTACTCTCTCTCTCGCAGCCTGAACCAACACAAAATACAGTTTTATTTTAAATTCCTCTGTCTTCATTTTTTGAATAATTCACTCACATTGTAAATAGCTAACAACTTTCAGCCCAAAGTTGAGAACAGTGAACAAAAAGTTGGAATTTTTGACAACCAAGCAAAAAAATTAATAAATTGAGCAAAATTATTCATGTGAAATTGACTTACTGGACTCTTTGTGAGGTTAAGCAGCGAGGTGACCAGATTGTAGTTGTTGGTATTGTTATTGTTAGCAGCTGGGCTTGAGGTGGCAGCAGCAGCTGAGGCTTGAGGCTCTTCAGGATGTTCTGCCTGAGACTGGCCCGTATCTGGAGCCAGAACACTGTCTTTCCCCCCCTGTGCTGCAGCAAGACTCTTTACCTCCGGTCTCTTTGATTTGTTCTGCAAACATTTAAAATGTAAAAACAGTCTGAGACCCAGACGTTTAAAACTTTAATAAAAGCTCCACATTTCTTCTCACAAGAACCCACCTCAAGGAAGAAGTTGACAAGGTATGGGTCCTGCTTTAGTTTGGCACAGACAATGCAAAGAAACTGGATCTCCTCGTTTTCTGTAGGCGCAGCTAGAACCTCACCACACAGCCGGATCAGTTTCTGACAGATTTATCGGAGGGAAAACGTCCTAAATAAGTAAAGTGCCATCACACACAGAGACGAAAAACAGACGGCAAAGTGTCTCACCTGTACAGGTCGGTGGACGTTGATGTGTGGCAGAAGCGGCTGACGAATGTGAGCGAGCAGCTTTGTGTAAAAGGTGAGGACTTGCTGTTTCATCCCAGGAGGACACTGAAACACAATGTTTAGAAACAATCTGATGAAAACCACCTCAGTTTTTACTCTGCAAACATCTAAATAAAACCTAATTATCTAGGACAATGAAAGACCTCCTTACATCTGCTTTGCCTAAAGTGTAGAGGGTCTCCAGGATCTTGTGGTGCAGGAGGTACTCCATGCAGGGTCCCGTCTCACCAGACTCCCTTTCTGCCTCCTCCTGGGTCAGAATGTCCAGCATCTGCTCCAGGTGGGATGGGATGTTGGTGTCTGTGACTGGGGCTTTGTCATCTAACAGAAATATGTTAAACACCTTATTAATACCATAAAATGCAAAAATAAAAAGGTAAAATACACTAAATCAAAATATAATAGAAATAATTTATAGAATTACATTGCTCATGGTGGCAGCATGTTGAAGTGGCTCTGTTACATTAGTTCAGTTTGTTCTTTTTAAAGACCTTTGCGGGCAAGTACTGCTAATCCTCCTCATTTGCTTTTGCCACCCTGCCAGGGATATGATTTTTGCCCATTATGATTGATGGAAGAGACCGTTTGAACTTTCTCCCTCTCTCTCTGCTCTGCAGCCATGAGGCCTCCTTTTCAACTCCCTGGGATTTGGGGTCGTAGTTCAAGTAATATTTGAGATGCTAATCAGCTTCTCCCAGTTGTAAAAACAATACATTGCAGCCACGGTTACACATCATAGCAGCTGTCAGAATGTTAAAAAGTAAGAGCAAAAATTACAGCATCCAAAACAGAGTGAATAATTGTCCAAATATGTAAGGAGGTGAGGCCTTTGCAGACAAAGAGAGGTCACTGAAGCAGCCAAATATATCATTGGCATTATTGCAAGCTACCTGAAATGTAATAACTTACAAACGTTGCAACACTAGTCGTTTCCAATTGCGATACTGCACACGCTTACGCTTCAAGGATTCAATACATTGTGCAACTCTAATTAGAAGCGTCAAACTTTAAAAAGTTGGGTTTTAGCTGCCAGACATTTGTGTAATATGAGCGTCTAATATTACTTCTGTATATGAGCATGGGGAAAAGAAGACAGCTAAGCATCGTGAAAGGCTACTGCAATGCAAGCTTGACATTCTCAGAATACTTTCCACTTTGTGCTTTCTTTGAAACAGTGAAGCTGCTCTCACAATACAAACAGGCTTCCAAAGAATGTGCAAATCTGAATCCTGCCATTTAGCTAATTATAAGTGTATTATCAACCTTGAGAAGAGTGTTGTTGATATCCAGACTGAATAAAAAGTGCAACACAAATCAATACCAACATGAAACAGCAGCGTTTTTTTTTTTTTTCATCAGGGCTAAAAATAAATCGATATAAAAATAAAAAATTATTTCAGGATGATCCTGCCTGACTCAATTTAAAAAAAAAAAAAAAAAAAAAAAAAGCACAGTCGCTCAAAAAAAAAAAAAAAAAAACATGCTATGAACAATGCAGAAATAAATCTATATAACAATCATTTCTTCTTCAGCTATGATCAGATTTCAAACATGTCTTACCAGAAGTTTCAATGTAATAATGTGTAATGCCCTTCCAGTGATAGACAAAGTCTTCTTGCAAGGGTAGAGATGGAGCAAGCTGGAAAACATGAGGGAAAAAATATCAGTTAAATTTCATTGTGTCCAAGTGAATTACTACTTTCTTAGAAATAGAAAGCTGCAATCGCCTATTGCAGGTTTTGCAATTGCCGATAATAAACATACCCAAACGTCCAATATGTTATTTGTTTTCTATTTTTCTCATTATTCCTGTAAGCAACCAGGCATTTTTGTTGATGTCTTTCACCCAACAAAGTAGTTTTATTCTCAAAAATCAGTCAAATGGTCCTGCAACTTCTGACATGTCGGCAAGTTTTATAAAGACCTCGTCATTAACCACTTATTTGACTCAGGTGTGTTGGAGGAGGGACGCATCCAAAAGTTGCAGGACAGTAACACTGGAGGACTGGTTGTCCTCTTCAGAAATTACCCCAAATTTTAAGAAAGTAAATGCAATGTAAAAAATGTTCTAAAAAAAAAAAAAAAACACAAAACAGACAGGACTGGATAATAAATTAAAGCAACATTTTCGCTAATACACTGGCTGTTGTTGATGCTTTTATTGGGGCCGCTTCTTAACTGGCCTGGTAAAAATGCTGGTATGTCCAACCATGAGGTCATGACTGTTACATTTTTATTTTGTGGGGCAGGAACTGGAAACATCTTGAGGACCACTCCTCTAGGTGGCAAGGAAACCAGTCGACTGCTTAGCTTTACAAACAATAGGAGCAGAAAGACAGGTTTTCCTGCAGCTGGTGCTTATTTTTAATCAGGTACCCTACTTGCAAACATCTAATGTTTAATTTTAGCAGAGTACTGGAGCAGAAAGGCCACGGACTGTCAATTTGAAATGGTCAATAGCATGTTTGCGCAACATCACGGTCCAAATATTTCGACATACTGTTTGAAGTAGCATAGCGAAGATGTTAGCTTAGCTGTCAGTACGTCAAGAGCTAAAAGGTAGCTTTTGAAATAATTCGGATTAATGTATACACTTGTCACTCTTTGAAAAGATAAAAAACAACCAAACAAACAAAAACACCACAGCTGAGAGTACCGAATGAAAAGAAACAAGCAGAAAAGAAATATCATGCTAATTGTTAGCTTGTAGCTAACAGCCTAAAGCTGACGTTTGACAAAACAGCGATTTTAACCCAAATTAACGCCACAAAAGAAAGCCGATACAGAAAAAACGTCCGGCTTTTAATACAACTCACCGCTTCCACGGCGTGCTGGAGAATGGACGTAAATTTGGAGAACATCTTGTTCTTCGACTGGACCAGTTTCTCCCGAGAAGACCTAGAGAATTCCTCTATCTTCTTCTTCCTGTTGTTGCCGCCTCGCTCCAGATTGGAGGTTTCATACAATGACCCTTGAAACGAAAGAATATAATGAAAGCAATAAACCCGCAGCACGTTCTGGGCCTCGGAACTTTACAGGCCTGGCACCGCTACTGTAAACAAGACGTCTAAGGGCTCAGAGGAAAGGTAGGCTCACTTTGGACACGGTGGCACTTCCCTCGCCAAACGCTTCTGATTGTGACCACCAGGGGGTGCCGGTGCACCGGACAACAGTCACTGCACAAAACTGAACTCTGTTTTGAAAGGTGAGCTCAATGAAGGCTAAAAATGTCGATATATATTCTAAACGTCAATTAGATAAAATAAAAAGGGTATTTATTCTTTTCTTTTTTTTAAATGATTTAATAATTTCTAAGGCAAATAACTACATAATTTGAATAAGGAATACTTGTCAGATTTTGACTGCATTGTATTTTTAAAGCATAAATAATAAGTTACTTTTTTCATTATTTCACTACCCTGTGTTGCAGATTTACTATAATGATATGCAATTATAATATACATATGGTAAAGTGCTATAATTCAATACGTATTTAAGCAATTGAAAAAGATATGTATGATCATTTTCAAAAATGTAATTATCAGCAAAAAAAATAATAATTTCATAATCCTGTGTTGCTACACTTCATCATTTTAAAAATATGTTATCCTAAGATATTAAAGTCAATGTGCGATCCATTGACAAGGAGATTGGTCTGAAGATGACTTCCTGTGCATCCTAACCAATCTAAAGTCACGGTCTTTTTGACAAAGACATGTTAAATTCTATTTTAAAATAGGCAGAATCAGAAATTTCATCCATGATTTTGACATCTAATTATTTAACTGTGTAAGTACAAAACACTATTAATGTATTCATAAATATATTTATTTATTTTAATGTATTTATCACATTTAACCAAAATTATGACATACATGAATATAGTTTTTTTTACATGATTGTGGCACTTTTGGTCTTCGACACTATTAAAGTTTGAAGACATTTTTTGTGAACTAACACTGATCGCCCAGTAGGAGGCAGTGTACACATAAAATGTGGCTAAAATGCCTGACAACAATACGAACACAAACACATGTAAAAAAAAAAAAAAAGACTTTTGGATAACTGTCAGCTATAGTGACCTCTGCTCATGAAAGGATTAATACACCAGCTGTAAATATTTTCCCTCAAACCGCCGTAATATTCCTAAGAGAGACTGAGCTCACGCTTCCTTTATATGCATTGCACTGAGTATTTATAGGGGTGGAGGATTTTCCCGGTACTTTAACTGTAAATTTGCCCCAATATCTGCAGGAATTTCTCCACCGTAGCTGTTAAGTTTGTAATTTAACCCCACTACGTGAGAACCGCGCAGTCATCCCAGACAGAACAGGCAGGTTCTAGGCTCTCTCATGAGGGCTGAATCCAGCTGCAGACGAGGCATTTCAAATACGACTCCATAAATAACTGTAATTACCTGATATCATGTTCAAATATGGACAGAAACTGGCTGGGACATAAAAAAAAGAAAGGATGCTGTCTTTTCCAGGACACGCCCTGCAGCTGGAAAGTGCTCTCTCCATCGCGCATTCTTCTCCAGTCCATCTCATTGCTGAATGTTTCCCTGCGTTAAATGCCATTTAATAGCTGGAAAAACTTAACGCAAAGATAAGCTATTGTTTTCCCCAAGCTTCCTTAAAGCTGTTGAACCGGGACTACTTCTCCTGCTATTCAATCTCAGCAACGGAAAAGAGGCTCTACCTACCGGGCATGTCTGCTAGAGGTGAGTATATATTTTGCCGCAGAAGCCTTCATAACAAGCCAAAAAGTCCCATGGTTTATACTGGGTAAGAGGCTGGTCTTGGTTCAAGAATATGGAGGGGGGAAAAGCCTTTTTCGTCTCGGCTTGAAGCTCTGGACTCTGATAATGACACTGGCATTGTAAGTAGGTTACACTGGTGCATACTGAAACTACACCTTCCACTGCTGCAGCTTTAGATCTTCTTTTAACTTTATCTTTGGGGTGTATACTGTAACCTGGACCTATAAAAATGAATGTTCGTGCCGTCACTGGTGTAAAGCTGCGAAATGAAAGAGTTTCACTTCCGTTCCTTTTGGTTGCTGCCTGGTGTTTGAAATGTTGCTATTTTCCTTAAACTTTTCAGCAAAGTTGAGAGTTGAGTATGTTTCTTTATACTTTACGTAATAGAGCAACAGAAAGTAGTGCATATCTGCAAATTGGAATGAAAATGTTTTCTGTAATTATTTAAAAATGACATTCTAAAATTTGGTTTGCATTTGCGGTTGCTCCACTATATTTGGACATCTCCAAATCAAACTGAAAAAAAAAAAATTCAATAATTTTCCTAATTAGTAAACAGAAAGGATCATGGTGTGGGAAGATTTTGTGTTTGGATTTTTGTCCATCCATTGTCTGAACCGCTCATCTCCAGTATTCACTGGACAAGAGGAGTTCAGGCAGTGTTTCATGTTTTTGTAAAATTTATTTAAAAACAAAAACAAAATGTGGTCTGCATTTCTAACCTGCTCCCGATGAGTCAATATCTTTAGAGCCGCCAGTTGCACATTCTTTGACGCATGTCTAGCAGCTCTTTTGAAAACTAGCCTACGATGGATGAAGATCAGTTTTCAAGTCCTGCCACAGAGTCTTTAGGTCTGTACTTTGACTAGGCTATCCTAACATTAATATGTTGTGGTTTTAACGATTCCATTGTAGCTCTGGTTGTATGTTTTGCGTCGATGTCTTGCTGGAAGGCAAACCTATACGCTGGTAGGAACTTATCTGCAGCCTCTATCAGAGTTTCTCCTAGGAAATGTCGGGTTGTTGTTTTATAACCTGACTCTGCTTTAAACTCTCCAAGAATATAATTCCTAACCTGTCTGCTGTGGTTTTTAGTCTTTGTGTTGATGTTTTTTTAATCTTTAATGCCTTCACAGAACACCATGTTAAAATTAAATTGCACTAATTAGGTGGCTTATGAAGGAAATGTTATTTTATTTAGAGGTCTCGGGATAAAGGGTGGTGAACACATTTCTGATTTCAACTTGGAAAAAAATTAAAACCCCTTTCTTTGTAATGATTATGCAATATTTGTGTTGGTCTATTGCATAAAATTCCTATAAAAACACTACCCACTACCCAATATTCATGGAAAATGATACATGCTTTTCAATATTTTCTTTTTACCCATAAATACAAACAAATGGATCTTTTGCTGCAACAAAATAGGGAAAAGGTTTTTTTCTATGCAATTACTCCAGGTGTACTATGTGTCAGCATATTTATTTTGTGCTGATTTGGTGACTCTAGCTCCAGCTGTGGGATGTGATCATATGGTCTATAACTGACTCACAAAAAGTTGCAGAAAAAGCAAAAATAAAAAAAAATAAAAAACATGACATAACCATATTTTATTATATAAAGTAATGCAGTTCCTGGATTTAGTGCAGTTACCTTTATTCTGTTACTGGCTAATACATCAGCCTTGCATAAAGGCTCCTATAGTGCACATAAAATGGCTCCCCCAGGCTGTGTATGGTTGAGTCTGGGTATTAGGATGGCTTTGAACTCCTTACGTTAATGATGTGGTCACTTTTATCAGTCCTCTGTGGTCACTGGTGGAGATCGATGGAGCTCTGTGGTAAACACTGCAGATCTCATAAGCGTAGTTAAATCCTTGCAAACACTCACCCTTTAGTCATTCACAGTGAGTACTCCCTATTTTGGAATGATTAGACAACATTCAACTTTACTGATTTTCAAAAACATGAATTTGATACACAAGTTTTAATTTATTACGGATTTTCTGTGATCTACACATGTTCAAAATTTTGCAGATGCTCACATAAACAACACATCCAGATACATCCTCTCTGCAGGATTTTTGTATCAGTCATCAAGCTTTGGGTATCATTTTGGTTGGACCACTTTCCTTGGAATCGATTGGTAGAGTTCAATAGAAGTGGTTGGTTTTCTGATGTTCTGAACATGTGACTTTAAAACACGTACTTGAGGTTTAGTCTGATGTTATTCATATGTCACGAATGAGAGAATGTCATGAAAGATTCAGCTGTGCAGTAAAGTGCAGTAAAGTAATTTCCTTTCTTTGATTTTGGATTGGTTTTGCTTCAAAATCTGTAACACTTAAAGTTTTAGATAGGATTAGGACTGGAATGTCGACCAGTCAAAGCTTGATAAGTGAATCTCTAATAAAAAACTGATGATTTGGTCTTCTTTCGTCACTGGGTTTTTACTCACTGAGTTGAATAGAAACTGATGTGATGTAGCAGTTCAAAGATAAAGGACTAATCTGTGCAAAAAGCGAGCAAAGAAGAATGTATATAAAAACACTCTTCAATTCCACTTTCCATCAAAACTTCGCAAGACTGATTTGAAGTTTACGTACTGGGTTTAGATCTTGATTTATTCCAAGTTTCATGGTTTTCGACAAGACGCGTACAATGTTTGGACCAAGCATTTTTTTAAGCTGTGGAAAAATCTTATGTGAGAATCAGAACGCATGCACACTGCAGAGAAATGCAGACTGTGAACCGTCAAAATGATTTGTAACATGTTTAGTTTGAGAAAAAGTCACTGTAGACACAGTAGTCTTACATTTTGCAGGTGTATCTTTCTCTTTTTTATATTTGAACTCTTAGCCGAACAAACTGGAAAAATGTTTCACTTGAATTTTTCAAAATATGACTTCACTTCTGTGTCTCAGTATGAAACTCGTGCTTTCTTACTGCGTCGTTTTGAGTTTTAGCAGCATTACAGATTTCTAAACTTAACATTTTAGTGTCTATCCTTAAACGCAGGATAGACATGTTTCTGTCTATCCTGTGTTTAAGAGGAAAGGACCTACAGTGTAACATGGTTTATCCAAATTTTTTGTGTATTTAATTAGTGCTGTCCAGCAATATTTCTACTGATTGATTTTGTCACGTTAGAACTAATAATTAAAAATGCATTTTGTTGTGATTTTATGTGAAAGACCAAAACACACAGCACTGTATATTTGGGTAGTGGATGGAAAATGATACATGCTTTTCAATGTTTTCTTTTTACCCATAAATACAAACAAATAGATTTTTTTGCTGCAAATTCAGCTGCAAATTTTCTAAGATATGTGCCCAGTAGGTTTGCACATCTAGAAATTGGTAGTTTTGTCCATTCTTCTTCATGAAATACCTTAAGCTCTTTAAAAAATAAGGACCCTTTCCAGGTTTTGCCACAAATTCTCAATTGGATTTGGATGGAATGTCAGAGACTGACATTGGCATGATGATATACAACTGAATCCAGATGTTTACGTCTTATTGTCTGAAGTTGAATCAGACCAAAATTATTTTGTATCTGTTTAGTCAGAATTATGAAAAGCCATTTAAAAATATGGTATAAGTTTATGGGGTAGGAGCTGATAAGCTTCTTACTTCTTCGTACTCCTTTTCGAGCATGTTAAGATTATTGTGGTACAAAAAATTTGTCTTTTGCATTCCTTGTTCAGGCATGTTATTTTATATCGCTATCATATTCGAAATAAATAAATAAAATAAAGGTTTTTTAAATTTGCTAAATGCCAGAAGATTGAGCGAGAAAAGTTTTTAGAGATTTATTTGTAACTCTGTTCAACTTCAAAAGTTTACTTCATACAGTTTTATAATCCTCACAATAAAAGAAGAGTGTTTACTCATCTATGATGACAAGCAAGTATTCTCCGTTTGGAAGTGGCCCATAGAAATCCGCACTCACACTGTGCCATGGTGTTTCAGTAAGTACTGAGTCATTTTTAAGTCATTAAGTCATTTTTAGTGGTTCATTCTGGACAAATGCGTACTGCTGCTTCTGATTTGCAATCAATGTCTGAAAACCAAACTTTGGATCTGAACAATACTCTATTGTTTTGTTTTAACAGTGTCTTGACAGCTCTTTTCTGTTAGTCATTAAATGACAAATACCAACAAAATGCACTGAGATTTGTGGTTTTAAAGCGACAAAACATGACAAACCTCAAGGAATGTGAATATTCTGTAGAAAATTGACTCATCTAAATCCTTACCACTGCTTTAATTTTCAGTTAATTTCTACATTAATATTGTTCTTTTAATGTGAAAATGTCCTCCATTGCTCCTGTTTTTATGGCTTCTGAGTTGAACTTGACTGATAAAGGAATAAAGTATGAAATGTTGGATGATTTAATTCTTAAAGACAGAAAAAAAAACATAAAAATCACCAGACCATCACTGGGCTTTCAGTCCTAATGTGCTCCACCACCCCCACCTCCACCCTCCACTCTCCTGTTATCAGCTCAGGGCTATCAGCTCTTACCTTGATACTGATGCCTTTCCATTAGTCACACCGCCTTGCAATACGTCCTTACGGGCATACTCTGTCTGGGCTTTCCAGTTTTCATTGTATTTCCTGCTTTTACTCAGTCATGGAGTGTTGACCATAATCTTTACTTATTTATTTTGTTTATTTTCTGAATCCATTATCGTAATCATTACTACCTGTAAGCAGTATGCTGTGGATGAGTCTGCTATTAACGACCATTATGCAGCTCAGTCTGGGCAGCTGGAGCTTAAGTGGATTGTTGAAGGTCACCTTTGTTGTAATAATTTAATCTTTCCATTTCCATCAATGTACTCTGGAAAATCAGAATTGACAAAAGTTAAACCAGATGGCTCAGCTTTTACCATTCAGTGTGTGCATCAGAGGTTTTGTAAAATTCTTGCTTTTTAGAGTGTACTTTAGGTATGCTAGAGAGTTAGAACACAGGGTCAGAATTATACAACCTCTTTATGGAGCCACCTGCAGCTCATCTGGAAAATATTCACAGCATTTCACTTTTTCTACATTTTGTTTTCTTATGGCTCTAGTACTTGTACAAATGTAGCCTGGTCTTTATGAAAACAAAAATCTCCATCACCTATTTTTAAAATATAATATTGTACACACAGGATTGGTGTCAGAAATATTTTTATTCATGTGAATCCACACAAATCCACTCTTGAGAGATCTTTTAAACATGCCAAACCTACTGTAGCGCAAAGCTGAAAAGTATGTCAGCCAATCAGATTGTTTCAAAACAACCATGACTTCCTCTTGGGAATTAAACATGGCACCACAAAGCTCATTTGTGTGGATAAATAGGTACTTTTAAATAGCTTATTATGATATAAAATTAATAAAAACACAGGATGTCAATTGGGAATTATGTCAAAGCAAGTATGCAGATATATTCTCACATTATTTGATGCTGACTGTAACCCTAAATCTCCAATGTACACACAAAACACAAACAAAATTTTCTCAAATCTCCACTTTGATCAGAGTTTTTTGAATATAAATAATCGTTTTCAGTGGTATAAAGCAGAGTCTTCATGAGAATGGAAGGTCAAAATGCATAGAAATGTCTTAGTTTTCCCAGCTATCTGGCTACATGTGGACTAGGCTTTGCTACAAATTGTATTGAATGAGTCTCTTTGATGAAATTCCTTTAAATTAACTGGTTTCAAACTGCTTGTTTACTCCTTCCATTATGGATGAGATATTCAGCATCTGGAAGAAAATTGGAGTTTATACTGCCTACAATCTGTGAATTTGGAGGGACTTTTTCTTCTTTCAAACAATTCCAGTAGAAATAGGACTTATCCAAAAATCAATTCTTTAAATATCTGCAGATTAGGAACTATATGAAAACACACACACCTTTCTAAACCAAGTGCTTTTTCATTGCTGTTTTTTTAAGCTGGATGTAGAGCTCTGCCTGTTTTCTTGTGATACTACGTCCGTCTTTTGAAGAGGTGCAGTAGAGATATATCTTGTACTGTTGTCTTAAAGATGAAAGTCATGGGTTGCAATAGAGGAGGATAATTAGATGTAACTTAATTGTGGAAACCATGGTTCTTTGTTTTATCCCTTTCTTCAAAAGACATGACTGGTTTGCTGCTTCTCTCATAATTAGATACAACAGAAATCATTTAAAGGCCTGCCCGGCATCAGAAAGCCCTCACCATCACCACCCTCCTACCTGGCACATCTCTGGATTTTCCCTGCCCTATCCCAGAGCTGAGGTAGCATATCCTGCATACCGTACCTGTTACACTGCAGTGCAATCTAAATGATCAATGGTGGATCAAAAAAAAAGGGAGGCACTCTGCAGTAACCCAATCTGATGCCTCCTCCTTTTCCTACCACAGGAGAGGGTTTGCTCAGGCTGCAAGACAACACGACCCTCTGCCTCAGCACTTTTCTCCCCCCCTGTGTGACTCTGTGTGTGTGTGTTTGTATATGTGCGAATAAGAGAAAGTCGTGCGCATGCACGTGTCCTGGCAAAAGCCTGAATAATTGAAGAACAGTAGAGAGAGTGAAAGCACTGCCGGACGGGACAGAGTGTGTGGGATTGTGCAGAGATGGAGGAGAGGCATACACTGAAGCAAGAGCAGCCTGGCTACGACGGGCTCTGCAACTACGCCCAGAAAATCACCTCCTGCTTCGGACTGGATGGTAAGACAGAGTGGCAAAGATGAAGGAGACGGTGGTGGGGGCGTTTGTTTCGGTTTGGATTGCGTTGTAAAAAGAGGAGAGTCTGTATGAGAATGTTTGTTTTCAGTGTGCAGGGGAAGCTCGTAATTTTGTAGATGTTTGTGTGGATTTCTGAGACAATGGGTAGTTGTGATGGAGCTATAGCAGAGTAGTTTACGACTAGAGGGAAATGTCCAATGCAGCAGAGTGCCATGTCCCCGGTTACTCTCAGGTGCGTGTGTTTGGGTGTGTGGGCGTAAGGTTCTTCTTGGTCTGTCTCTCTTTCTGTTCTCCAGACTAAAACTCTGCCACTGTGTTCATAAGCAGAAGCAGTCAGTGTATATATTCAACTCAGCTGAACTCCAGGGAAGACCGCTTTGTCCTCCTTCTTAGACAAAGCAGTTTTCTGAGCCTGAACCATGCATCTCCAGACTAAAAGGTTCTTTTGTGCTTTGTCATTGTCCGCTGATTTCTATCATGTCTGCTGTTGTCTAATTTATTTATTTTGTTGAACCTGAAACAGAAGTGGAATCAACCTTATCTGTCTGATAAATACTCAGCAATGGAAAAGGCTGCCGCTTTTATTTTAACTAATATGCATTAAAAAAAAGCAGCAATACTTGTATGGCAAAACCTGTTATCATTTATCCCTCCACAAAATCTTACTCTTGTTTTTCTTTTTAATGCTTTATGAAGTTATCTTAGTATATTTTCAAGATTCCACATTTGCATCATCTGTCATTTTCCATCTCAATTAAAAATTAACCACATGCAAACTTGCATTTCCAAGAAAAATCCTTCTAGAGCTGGGTTGTGAAGAAGATTAAACATTCTTCAATCCTTCATTTACATTGAAGATGCTTTGATTGTTTAAAAAGCTGAAATAGTCTTTCTGCTCCATGCAATTTAATTAGCCATGTAGAAGGAGCACAGGTATTTTGGTAAAGATATGTGATTCTTAAAAGTGTAGAGTGTGTTTCTATTCTGCCCCGTTATCTTTTTTTGTTGTCCGGAAAATTTGCTGTTTCACAAACTTTCCAACTGTTAAGTCACAATTGGCGGGTATTGCCCCTCAGCCAGCAACCCAAGTGAATCTCCAGCTGGCTTTACTGCTGTATGCACTTGTACAATGGCTGCTGGAAAATACAAATGTATTTTTGGCGACTTACCTTACAGAAACCACTTGCTGCATTCTTGATGAGGGAGCAAGATGCTCCACTTCTTCTGCTTTTGGGTCTGACTCAGAATCAAATATGCACAGTTACACAATTGCTCATTTAATTGTAACAATGCGTTGCAAACATTTTTGGACTTCGCTGTACTTTTACTGATGGTGATTAATTAAAGGAGCTTTGAACTTCTGTCTGCTGAAGAAGAACCTTGGTGGTTGTTGACCTCTTTTGCCTTGAGTCCCTTTAATGGCGTAAACTAATCGAGTCTTAGATGTATTCCATGTAAGCATTTTTTTTTATGCCATCTTAATCCTTGCAGAGTGATGGGTGTAGTTGCTGCCTTTCTCCTGCAGTCAGCCAGCAGGTTGGCAGGGAACAGGGGGAAGCAGGTCATTTAGGATGCATTCACACCAGCCATGTTTAGTCCACTTTAAATGAACTCTGGTTCATTTGCCTATAACGTCTGGTTTATTGGGGGAGATGTGTCGATGTGCAATCAAATTCTGATGTGGACCAAAAAAGCAAACTCTGGTCTCGACTGAAATAAACTTTGGTAACAGAGTTTAAGCAGGAACTAGATTATAACGCAGATCATTCTTGGTAAATTCCATCAAAACAAACACATGATTCTAGTGGTAGCGGGAGAAATGGCTCATGTCTTGTCAAAAGCGAAATCTTACAACTGCTAAAATCTGACATCATTTACATTTCATGAAGAAGGAAGTTGAGTTCATGTTTTTGTGTCGTTTCCGTCAGTGTTTCTTGGTGAAGTGCCACTACAAGTGAGGCGGCAAACAGGTTTTTCAAAGGGTTTAGTTCGTTTTACACAGTGCAGTGTGAAAGCAAACCTCTGCAGCTGAAAATGTAACAAATGTTGCAATTTTGGTCCCCAATCAAACTGAGTGTACTGGGCTATAGGGTTTGAAAACACTGTTACAATTTCCAGTTAAAGATTCATAGTAGATGGTGGGATGAAATTTCTTTAGTGAACCCATGCACTTAACACATAAAGGATTCAGTCAGGTTTTGAACCCACAACTTTTTTTTCTGCAAGGCAACAATATTAACTACTGCCACACTGTACTGCCCTTTTAGGCTGAATATTTATATTTTAGTTAGACCAAAAAGAGTGTTTTTGCCTAGTTGGGCCAAATTAGGGCTCTTTATTAAACATATTTGGGTTATAAAGGACTCGTGTAGTGACTCTCCCACCAATCATTGGGTAAACAAACTTGGCATGGACAAACCTAACTCCACCCAGAACATAATCAGGCTGAACGTCAACCCTAAGCTGCTTATGGCACCAAGCTGGCTGGGGTGAAGACACTCGGAGTGCAAGCTTCTGTCTCACTCCGCTTCACCTGCAGCAGGATGCACTCTTATACCTACTGCTTGCTCTTTGATATCTCCAGCGCTCCGCTTCTCGTACCTGCAGTACATGTGAAATGGATCCCATGATTTAACGATGAGCTGGGCTGAGTTTGCTCCTCAGTCTTCTCCTTATTCTCATCTTTTGCTTCTTTGACAACTCTTAAGTTCCTGATGGCCGAAGTGTTTCAGAACAGCGCTGAGTCCAGACGTTGCTGACTTCTACCTGTGTTTCTGTGGGACAGTCAAGGATAGCAGGGTAATCATGCCCACTCTGCCAAACCTCAACAGCCTGGGAAAGCTATGCAGCTCCAACCGCAGCCACAGCGTCCACCGGGTCAACCGGGTTCGGGTGAAACGCAAGAACTCAGTGAAGCGGATGTCCATCATCGAGGATGGACACGTAGCTGAGGTGCTCTACCTTATTCCCAAACAGTACATGGAGCAGTTTCCCTTCCTCAACCCAGATGATTATTACCTCAGTGAGAGATTGAATGGTGTCCCTACAGGTAGGACAAAACACCACCTTAAACAGCTGCCCCTCCACAGAACTATGTGTCTGGTCTCTAAAGTAGCCCAACTGTAAAAATCATTGCATAATCTAAGGTAATTTGTTGGTGTACCTGCTGTTTTAACATAAACTAACACATTTTCTGTTAGTTAACTTTTATTTTTGTTATCTATTGCTATCCACAGCTTGATATTTATGTTTACGATGCTTTATTCAATAAATAAGAATATACTGATTAATTTATTTATTGCAGTAACTCGTCAATAATGACATTATATATAGATTAAGCTTTTATGTCTTTTAACTATGAGGATTTTCTGCTTACAGGTAATAAAAACGCAATATTTAAAGTTACAATTATATCAGACCAATTAAAAATATTATAAAGAATTGTGGGCTTAAAGAAAAGTATGTTTAAAATAAAATAAAATAAAATTTGGACTCTTTTGGAATAGTAGGTAGATGTGGTTTAGTAAGAAGAAGGGGCACACTGTAGTATCATTTGATTCGTGGAAGAATCAATTGATAGTAAATAATTAGAGCCTAAATGATGAGCTTATGTGCACCAGTTATATAACAACAACTTTCCAACAGTACAAAAATATATATTTGCTGTAAAAGTCTGAAATTAATTGAGACTTTTCCAGTCATTATGTAAAGCAAACCCATGTGCGAGGACAGGTCCTCTGGATGGTGCCCAGGAGACGTAGGCGACAGGGTGGCTTACATCAGGATTACAGCACTGGGCACCAGGACAAATCAAGATTTACAGATTTTACACATTCTCTGACTTCAAGCCAGACACAGCTATAAAATGGTCATTTTACTTTTGGCATGTTGTTTTTTGTGTGTAAATAAAAGAAGCATCTCCTTTCTGTTTTAGGACTTAAATATTTGATTTGAAACATAAACTTTAAACAGCTTTTTATGCTCACAGCATAAAAGGCAGGCTTCTGTAATAACGAATAACAAAAACATACAACCTGTAATATTTTGTTTATGTCCGATTGTAGAAATTTGGGCTTTTAGTTATTCATATCACTGTTATTTTTTTAAAGGTGGACCTATTATATCATATACAGCTGCAACGAGCTGGAAAAGTGAAAAATGCAGTCACAAGTGGAAATTTATTTTGGATCCTGGATTGAACACGGCAGAAAATACCCATCTCAAAACAAATTTAAAAAATATCAAAAAGAAGATGTTTCCCCCATATTATACATAAAAAATACAAATGGAACTGGCTACAAGTGTTTTAAGATATTTGCAGCAGAAACTAGACATACTTGGTATGATTTTGTAATAAGATCAAAATTATACATACAGGCTGAAATCTTAGCCTCCCACTAATATTTGTTCAAATGTTTCCTAGGAAGCTGCAGAAAATTTGTGTTTTGTAACCATCAAAAACAATCTGGTGTAACTATTATGGAACATTTTGGTGCTTTTCCCATCAGAACTAGTGGAGTTCATTTAAATTTGTTTCTTTCTTGGTACGGACATTTCTTTTAAGCATAGTTCAAAAATGTTTAATTGGATTAAGATCCATGCCACTTCTCAAATTTGATGTAAATCTGCTTTGTGCAAGATGAGGTCCTGTTTGAACACCCATTTGTTTCCAGGTTTTAAAGGTCTAAGTGTTGATTTCAGATGAAGTTAAAAGATATGGAGGTATTCCTGCTCCCTCTCTTTCATTATTCTACCCACTTTTTGGAGTTCACTAGATCCAGAGAATTTAAAATAGCATGATGGCACCACCACTATGCATGATAGTGGTAACAGTATCTTTGTCTAATCTGAAAGTAAAACTTCTCTCCAAATGGTTTTTGGCTTCCCCATGTGTAGAGCTGCAATTTTCAGTTGTGTTTGAAAGGGTTGATTTTGGAGCAGCTGCCTTTGTCTTTGTAAGCACCTTTATTGCCAATGGGAACGCTGTTTTCACTTTACACTAGACAGTGATTTGGTATTCCATCAATTATCCAGCTACTAGTGTACTCTGTGTTTTTGAACGTCATAAGCAATTTTCTTTCTTCTGACTTGGTGTCAGATAGTTTATGCTTGGACAGTAGCAGAACAGCAACAACAATGGAACTGGAGTGAAAGAAAACTTTGTGAGAGGTGAAGCTGACTGCACATGGTTGCGTTCACAGAAGTGATTCTGTTGTGCAACCTGTTTTAAAATAACCATGAGCTAGTGAACCGTTTGTCTTTATCCAACGTCAAAGAGTTTCCTCTGTGCTTTTCAAAAGTTCAGGAGTTCTTCCAAGTTGTTTCTCTTTTCATTTTCTTATCAGCTTCTATGTGGGTGAGAGTATATCTCTCCCATGCATTCCAAGATCCTTAAATAATCAAGGCAGGGAATAACAGTGGAGCCTGTCCACACAAAGCACTGTTGTTACTCTACATGTGACCTCATGCATTGTAACGCCAGCTTAGCTTATACTCAGGAGTCGGAAGCCACTCAAATTGTGTGGTTTTCCTTCACCGAAATGATCAAGTTATCACTGGAGAGGTCGTTAATGAACAGTCAGACGTGAATCGTTGACATATAAAATACAACAGAAACCTTTCATCCAAGGATAATTGCTGCTCTTGGCAAACTCCTTGTAAGCGCGAACGTCCTTCAGCTCGGATGAAGATTATTAATAGAGGCAGGATGATAATGGGCCTCTTAAAGTAGACATAGTAACAAGATACCTTTGAGTTGCTGTTAGTGACTGCAGTAGAAAACTCCCACTTTTTACTGAGCTTCTCATGGCTTTACGCACTCCTAAAACACCTCCCTGTCTTCATAATAAAAAAGGGTGGAGTGCAGGGAGAATTCACCACCAGGAACTATGTTTTTTCCATTGACCTCACTGGCAAGTCTCAGTTGCCTTATGTCAACATCTTGTGGAAACAAATGCACGCTGACGGGCATCCAGAAGATGGCACAGTTTTTCCCTACACTGAATGAAACACCCTGCATGCATGATGAGATGCTGCATCAGCAAATAGAGAGAAGGCAACTGCTGACAAATGCCTTCTCTTTTTTTAGACGTGGAGAAGTACAGATGAATCAGAAACCGCTTGGCCCGTAATTGCTGCTGCTTGGGAATTTATGTTTTCCTTGTGGTGTTCACATAGAGTCGATTGTTAACAGGACAAGCTGTTTTCTCTCAAGAGAGCAAACCTTAACACATCACAGTCCGAATTTGCTGGACTCAGGCTAAGCCTTAGTGTTGAAGGAGATTAATCTTGGTTATTTTATGTAAAGAGACAAAAAGAGAAGTGTCAGTTTATCAAAGGAAGAGACGAGGTAAGAGTCGGTATGTTCACTGGACTCTGTTCCTGCTCTAATTGGATTTCCAGGGATCCACTGAAGATATTCACACAAAGCTCACGCCAGCAATCATGACAAGTCTAACCTGCAACCTTAGATGGCCACGTTTGCTCTCCGACGAACTGACTGGACAGCGAGGGACTGTAGCTGGCTTTAGTCTATGGGGATTCACAGAGCTGACCATGACTAAATTCATAAACTTTAGGTTCCATCAATGTAGTATTAAGCATGACGAGTTATTAATTCATTTTTTGAAGCATTTTACTTTTAATTAGCCTCAGTGATTAAGTTGGTGTAGTTTTTATGTCCCTCTATTGATCATTCTGTTGTCTTCCACTCAAACATGCATAAATAGACACTAGGAGGTGCTAGAGTGCCTGCCCTGTTTCCTGTGGACAAAAAAAGTGCCCTTTAGAAATCTTTTACTTTATAAAAAAAAATTTAACAGTGTACTCTGTCCCGTCTATTTTAATGGACTTTTTTTGACTTATTTACCTAAAACTAACCATTACAAAGATACTTTTTAATTTTTTTTTTTACTGAATTTTACATCTTCACAAAACTAATTGTAATAAGTTGTATTAGTGACTCCTTATATGAGATGCCACTATCTTTTTAAAGTTAAATTTTTTTCCAAAGTAAGTTATGAACTCGCAAGCAGATCAATGGCTAACATGGTGTTTAAAATTGTACAATTTATTTTTATAATTTCAGTATTATTTTTTAATTGTGGTGCGTGAATTGATATTATTTAAATTCTACATAACTTTACATTAAAATATAACATTTTATAGAGAGAATGTAAATCATTCTAGTAAAAAAATTAAATATATTGTTAAAATAAAATAAAAATTCAATTTATTACTATTGTATTTTATTATTGTAAATTAATTTATTATTCTTATTTAACTTAATTTCCTTTGTAAGAAAGTTTTTAGTAAAATATATCTTTCATGAATGATGAATGTAATGTAAATATTCATGTGTATAGAGCAATACATTTACCCCATCAACCAGTTTAAGTTGTCTGTTTACTTAGTTTTTTCTGCTTTAGTATCTTATTTACGTTGTTTATTTTTTTAAATGAAATTCAGTTTTATTGTTTATCTTTCCTTAACAAATACAATGTTGTAAAAATGTCATTATTTTTTTACTTATGCCATTTCTTCGTTAACAGATAAAATTACATTATATAATAGCGTGCTACAATAACAATATCTACATTTATGACACTTTTGCATTGTTAGTGTCTTCATAATGCTAAATGCTAATTGAAAATTCATAAACTGAAGTTTTATGCAGAAGGTGTGATAAATTCATAACCATCAAGCAGTCTAAAATGTTATTTTAGCCAATTAAGAAATTAAGAAAGCACAAATAGAAAAAAATATATATAAGATAGACAATATTCGTAGTTTATTTGGGCCCAAGAAATAAAATAAAAAAACATATGGTTCCCCATCCTTTGAACTGATGTGTTTTGGTTATTTGGGGTCACACAGCAGCAGCGGCCACTTTGTTGCAGCAATGAGGACGAGTCTGACACCACAGAGGGGCTGGGAGAGAGAGAGAAGGAGGGGAGGAGTAGGGAAGAGTGGGAGGAGAAGAACAAGGAGGAGGAGAGGTGGGAGAAAAGCAGGCAGTCAGGAGGCAAACCCCACGCTGTCGCTGTGTTTTCGGGAGGAGAGCTTGGAAGCGCCTACAGCTCTTTCTGCCTCTCTCTGATCCTCTGGAGTCTCGGCTCTTTTTTCCCTTATTTTTTTTTATAGCTCTTCGATCTTGACTATAAAAAGGTTCCTGCAGCTCCTGTGTTACTGCCAGCTGATGGTCAGAGAGTTTTCTGCTGCAGCTGTGCCTGGATTCAAATGGTCATGGTCAAAGAAAAAGGTACCTCTGCACATATGTGTGTGTTTTTGTGCCATTTGCTTTGCTTGTCATGCTTGGTGTTGATGTTGTCGGTGCTCACACAGATTTGCAGCACTATCTCTGACTTAACTGAGGTTGAACTTGATTGATTTCATTAGATTGTGCTGGACATTTTTGGTAACATGAATACGTGTTTCTTTGTAGGGGAAGGGGAACTATGTGCTTGAAGCATTGATAATGACCATCATAATGTTACATGTAAAGCTTTAACACAGCAACATATTCCCTAAGAGTAGCTGACTTGAACATGCTACGCCCTTTTAGCTGCCGCTTGGCTTCGAGTCTGGCAGCGTCAGGCTTTATGTTAATGCATATTGGAACAAAGCATCTGAGGAGCTTCATGGTATACGATGAGACCCTCAGAGCCATGATGCGATCGTTCTTGGTTTGGTCAGGTCCTCTTTGTGTGGAATAAAACATTAGGAGATGAAAAGTGGAGCACCAGTGTTGGGAGGCACACTGCGCAGAGCTACGAACCTGCACTCTCTGTCATCCTCTCGCTCTCTCTCTCTATCACTCTGTCTGCAGCCGTTGTCATGGTAACCCTCTAAAAGGTACACTCCATTGTTGTCATCCGTGGCCCCATTCATGGTGTCCCGTAAAAAAAAAAAAAAAGAAAGATGATTGTTCCTGTCCATAAACCGAGGTCACCCAGCTGTGTGGGATGAATTAGGTGAAGTCAGGAGGGGCCATTGTTCAGAGTTGTTACACATCGCCTGCAGTTTACCAGGATGTGTGGTCCAGAGGTGGACTATTGTTGTCAGAATGACTCACAAGCAAGCAGCAATGTAGAGTATTTCTGTTGTGAAGAAATCTTGTGCTTAAAATGTTTCTAAACTGAAGTAGCGGAGACAGTTGCTTATCCGACTGGAAATTGATGGAAAAGTTAGTAGATCGCAATAAGAAGCGGCTGCGCTAACAGGGATCTTATCTCATCCATGCTTAAGTGTATTTGGATTTTGTGAAGGTTCTGACCACTGTAGAAATATTTGCCCTGGATTCACAGAGAAGTTTTACAGTTATACTTAAAAAAAATATTTAAAAAAGCAACTCTTGAGTTTAGAGTCTGGAAATGATCTAAATTTAAACATGCGTAGGAACCCTGGATTCAGTCCAAATCTGAGTTTGTTTGCTGTATTTTTAAGCTTCTTGTTTTGGTCTTAGTTTTTGTGGATACATTTAGCTCAAAATCCATAAAAGATGCTGTAAAATTAATGTAAGCTCTCAAAGAATGTATGTTTGCCCCCACCAACATCATAAAATAGGGTTACAGATATTTTTGACAGATTTTATTGAGTAAGTCTGTTTATGCATCTGACCGCTCACTGACGGCTGGAGGCGGCGTCCAGCTCTGAATCTGGTCCCTTCATGTGGGTCCGACTGGCCACAAAGAAATGGCCCTTGCGGTTGAGCTCTGATGCTGGCAGAACTTCTGTAACCTCTGGGTCCCACATGTTCCTTTTCCCAAACTCCCTCAAGACTTTTTTCATAGTTGTATGCAGCCACTTTATCTGGACATTGTTGGGATTTGTTGATAGAAAGAGGTCTACATTTAGAGAGCTGTTCCTCTCCGTCACGAGTACAGCCAACTCATAAAACGAGACAGTTGCACAGTATCAGGTAGATGAGTACAAGATTTTAGCAATAATTTTGGGGAAAAAAACTGTAAAGCTCAAGGATTCCTTTTTTTATTTTGACAGAGATGAAAAACTTCACAAACCACAAACTATAGTTTTGAAGAATTTGTAAACAGTGTAGGACAATTCAGTCCATGTTTGACAACATATATAGTTCACAATTCTGTCACTCAGTTAAGTTAAATAGTTAATTAGCTTATGTTGCTTCATTAGAAAAGATAAGACAAACATAAAACATTATAAGTAGCCATCTTTCAGAGTAATAGACATTCATTACCAAACAGGCAATAAAATGTAAGTTGTGTGTCAAACATTTTGGTGCAAGAAATAGTGTAAAAAAGCTAGCTAGCTTCTCTAGTTAGCTACCTTTATTAGCTAGCTTCTCCAGTTAGCTAGCTTTTTCTAGCTTTATTTGATCTAGATAAAAACTTTATTCCAACTGGCTTTTATTTTTATCCCCCAAACAAATAAATTGCTTTACTTTAGAATATCAAGATTGATTATGGTTTCATTATAATTTGACTGTAGTCCATACATTAATGCTATAAATTAACATGTTCGTTCTGTAGTTAAAAATATAATGATTTATTTATCCTACACTGTTCATCTTATCCAGCTTAAGTTTAATCAGTCTATGTTTTAGATTATTAACCAAAAAAAGATCAGATCAAGTTCAGGCATCAAAAACTTTGAAATAGCCACTATTTTATTAGCATTAAATAGCATAAATATAGGACAAACCCTTTACATCTTTTCTGTCCCCCTGTCAACATTTTTTGTTCTAGTGTAGTGAGTGAGTAATAAAACCTTTGGCACAAAACCTATTTAAAAAGTAGTGGAGGCTTCTTCACTGCTTTTGTAACTGAGTGTTGCCGACGCAACAGTGTGTTTTCACAAGACTAGATTAGAAATATTGTGATGTTATAATGTCATTACACCCCTGTGTCTAACCTAATTTTAAACTCAAAAACTAATATGCTCCTCAAATTCTTTCATCATATTTTATCCACAGATTTACTGTGCAAGACTATGTACAACATTAAAATCCTTTTTTCTTGACCTACACTCCACATATTTATTATGGGAATGTGACATTTTCTTTTTCAAGTGTAGCTGTCTCCTTTGATTTTTATTTTTGCAGAGGCCTGCAGACGACTGCAGTGGTGCCTCATCTTTTAAGCTTGCCTGTGCCGACACCCTGAAAAAGGAGCTAAACTCCTTTTCACAGGCATCAGTGCAACACACACCGTGTTTGTACAGCTGGCACCTAGCACCGGAATATACAGATGAGATAAGTGTTCTGTCATAGAGAGTCTGAACCCAACAAGCTAAAAACAACAGGAGTCACGTGAAAGAAATGCGTTCTGATTTCTTAGAATTCAGTTTTTTATTGTACAAAAGGGTGTTCTCTACCACTGGACTTTTTATACTTACCATATTTAAATTTGTACTCAATTGGGAAAATCTTTGATTAAAAAATTAATTCTCTATATTTTATATATAGTACACTGTAGATAGTAATATGACTCCAGGGGACAACAGCAGGAGTTCGCTCAGAGTTTTTCTGGTTTGATGAGATGTATATGTTATAATTTCTATGAATCGACTCGTCCAAACTGGGATCAGTACCAAAATAAACTGGAATTGGATATAATACTACATATAAGATAATAATTTACAAGTTCATTTAAATATACTGTGTGAGATTTGAACATTTTGTGACTATCCCCATAATTCATGAAAATACTCAAAAGAAACAAGCAAAAAAAATAAAATAAATGAAATGCAAGTAGGAAGGCACAAACTGGCAAATGGGACAAACTGACACAAAGTTACTTGGGCATCTATTTATTTTGCTGAAAATGTTCAGTTTGTGAACAAACTAGATAAACAAATTTAATGTTCAAATTGCATATATTATTTTACCTACACTCTAATGACTTCCTTCTAGTAGATATTATTTATTAGTCATGCAACCACATTTTCATACTGTAGATTGTGAGTAAAATATTCAATTACTTTATATCGTCGTTATCAAAGTGGGTAAGATTTTTTTTAGAAAACACCGCACAGGATACGTTGAAAAAGTCAGGTGTGAATTGTCCAAAATTTCATGTGATTTTACTATTTTTATACTATTTCTTAAAGACATATAGCCACATTTTCTTACAGTAGTAAATTAATTTTGACTGTACAGACCATCTGGGTGACTGTACTGTGAAAAAATATCTAATCTAAAATATCTAATTCGCACGGGAATTTTGACTGTACATGGCTGGTGACCTGTCCCTTTGCAGATAGCTCTATTTTGCTCTTGAGAAAGTTGGGACTGAAATGACCAACATTACAGAGGTACAAAGGGGCAACTTAGTGAGCTGGTCACAGGAAATACAACCAGACTATGGGGCCAATACAGGCTATTAAAGAGCCAAGGCCTATATCAGCACCTCTTTAATCACGACTTGTGCAGTTCATAAAGCTGCTATTGTCTCCTCTCAGATAAATAGCGATAATGGAAGTCTTTCTCTCTGTTTAGCAGTAAATTATTATGATTGTGTACCTGCTAGAGACTAAAATTCTGCACTGTTGTGCTCAACCATAGAGAGCAGGTCATTATTCAAAGCTAAGGTCCCAGAGGATTACTTATTAAGTGTTAGGGGGGGATCTGCTGGAGGCTGATAGGGTCCCCACTCCTCCTCTTTCTGCCCAGTGTTTGAAGTGCTTTGTCTGGGATGTTGGTGGCAGGGCAGAAAGAAGAAGAAGAAGAAGAGCCATACATATTCATGGAGGGGGAGGAGTTAAGAGCTCCTTTTCAAATTTGGGTGATAAAAGGCTCCACCGCCCCTTTTAACCCTCCAAAACACATCCATATACCCATGCTTGAAGAAACATTAATTGGATATCATGGTGGGATTTATTTGTGCCTCTTTGATGCTCGTCTTAGCCCAGACTCCCTCTGGAATATTCCATCTGAGTGTTTAGACTGGATGATTATATGGGTAAAAACTGTTTGCCTCTGCTTTATTGTCTATGAAGTGGACACAGCTACCAAAATTATTGGCTGGGGCAAAAGGAGTGGAGACGATTGCCTGTATCCCTCTAATTGTGTATTTGTTTTGGTCACAAACTCCCGAAAACCATGAAGCACACACTGACTGACGTACATTTGGAAGCTCTTATGTCTGCAATTTCAACAGTAACAAAGGAAAAGAGTAATTGAATATTTTATGAAGTCTTCTTATTTTTATGCCTTTTTGTTTTATGGAATTCCCCTTCTCCCGATGCATTTTCCGAACTCCCTTCTTTTGCATTCCTCTGGGTTCATGGCAGGAAATGAAGGCAACAAATTTTGAAGCCTCCACAGCAAGTCCTGCACTCTTGTGTCAATAGCCACAATCCATTAGGCTGTACAATTGGAGTCGGGGTACTTGTTTCATAAAAATATACTGTCCTGAGGGGATTCAACACTTTCCTGCAAGCATCATCTGCAGTATTTATTACTGCCAACGCAGCGAGGCTGTGGTTAAATGGGTTGGGGGGCTGGGTTTTTGAGGGGGCAGCCCTCTTTCTCTGGGCCCGTGTCAGTTATTGTTCCCTCAGCAGCATGGCTCTCTGGGTATTCATTGTGCGTTCAGCCTCAGATTTGTCACTTTATCCGGTGTCGATGAAGCAGGACAGATAACTCTGTCAGCAGAGCCAACACATGCAGACCAGAAACAGGAATGTGAGCCAGGGTCGGAAAAATTTTACAATTCCTTACCCCAGTAAGTCACTTTGTGCTGAGGTTGCCTAATGTGCGTCTTCCTAACTTATTCATACTGTTATATCATATAAATTTGAACAAATGAAGCACCACTTTGCCTGTATCACAAGAACCGCTAGAGATCTACTAATGGATTCATTCTAAATCCATATTTTAAAAATATTTCCTCAAATTTATGGCCTTGTAGTGTAATAAGAGCAACAAAACCTCATAGAGAATCAATAATGAATAAACTTGATTTTTATATGGTCAGATTTCAGTTTTCTGAGAAAGTTTAACAATGTTCAACTCTTAATAAAATAAATGAAAAATATTCTCTGCCATATGTTTTAATGTTTATCGGTAGCTAGAAAAGCACACATTTAATTTAAAATCCTCATCAAATGGGATCCCAACATTCGTCTTGGATTCTCAACAACCTGTTATGATGTCAATTCCTTTTTTTCTTGTCCATGCAGAAATGCTTAAAATAGAGAGACCCAAAAAAGAAAAATAATTCAACACTGCCCTAGATTTTTACAACACTGGATAAATAATAGTATTACATGAAAAGTTCGACTCACCAGCTAAGTGGCTGTTGCAAAAGTAAAGGCTTTTCACTATAAAACCTCTAAATGGCATTCAACGAGTGACATGGTAGAAGAAACCGTCAATTACCCAAATATTAGAAGGAAAACGGACATCTTATTGCTCGATTCATAAGACCAAAGCAAGAAGGAGAAGGGAAAAGAATCTACTGAAAATAAATTTGACTTACAGGCAGTTATATGTTTTCTTGTGTGTAATTACAATAATGTTCAATGTTTTGGCATAATTAGTGCTACAAGAAAGCAAGACAGCTATTTAGCTAGATATCTAACCCACCCACTTGTCCTTCAGCCCTCTTCCTCACATATTTGCTTTCAGTGGATTAGAGAAGTTTCTAGAAAATTAATTAAAATAATCAGTTTTCAAAGTTGCATGAACCCCAATTTAACAGTTCCTGATTATTTCACCTCATTGTCCTTTTGCAGTTTCAGTCTTTTGTTTTTTTTTTCCACACTGATCATTTTACATACAGACAATCCTTTCATCGTCTTTGCTATTTAGTACATTTGTATTATCTACTGCAGGATGTTTTGTAAATTTTTTTATAGTAAACGTCTACTACCCAATTTAACAATGGTTTAAAGTAATGTATTATATCATACTCACAGTCTGCTGCACGGAAATATGGTTATATGACTGATAAATGACATCTAGCAACATTTGCTAGATGTCATGGTTTGCTAGGTTTATGGACGATACAAAACATGTTTATTACATTTTTTACACCAAATTATTCTTAGGTAATGATATTTTAGTCTGGTCAGTTCTGCCTATTTTGAGTTCCTTCAAATCAAAGTAAACTGCTTCTGGCCACACCACCCCTAACATTTATACTCACACGTGAAAATAACTGCAAACAAATGCGTAATTATACAAAAGCAGAAGTGGAGCCTCCTTTTCTGGAAGATATAGGAACTTGTTTTAAGTAAATGATTTTTTAATATTGATGAAAAAGTACTAGGTATATTGGCAGATTATTTTACTTATAACATGGGAAAATTGTCTTGTTCTAAGTGAAATCATGTGTCAATGGAACAAGTAGTTTTTCATCAATATTAAGGAAATATTTACTTAAAACAAACTCAGATATCTTTCTGAAAAGTTACTTGTAAGTTACTTTTGCCTTATTTCAAGTTCACTAAGATATTTGCACTAGAAACTAGACAAAAATTACCTGGTAAAATTTTGTGTTTTTGCAGTTGAACAAATGGTTTCTGGATAGTAAGTCAAGAGCAAAACTCTTGTCTTTTTGTAGTAAAACATGCAGGAGCTCCACTGAGGTTGCTAGGTAACGGTGGCTGTCAATTGTGACTTAACATCTTGTTTTCTAGACAGGAGAACATTAGCTTATTGTCAAATAAACGCCTGGATTATTTTTTTAAGTGCTTGGGGGTGTTTTCAGAAGCAGTTGAGACCCATCTGAAAGAATAAAATCACGCAAAATATTTATTTTGCATACTAGGTCCCCTTTAAATATCAAGAGAAAAAAGGTCAAGTTTGATTGTAAAGAAAGTGACCTGTAGATTAGGTCTATAAATGGTTAGATTAGATATTTTTTCACAGTACAGTCACCCAGATGGTCTGTGCTTCGTTCACGGAGGTGCAATGTGACACACAGAGCTGCAGACACTCGATTCAGTGTCACAGCAGTTTGGTTCACCCAGAGATGACTCATTGTCCTGCTGAGTGTAATCACATCAGAGACACCAGGGAGACAGGTCCTCCCCAATGTAACCCGCCTTCCTTCTCATCTCCCTCCTGAGGATTTGTCTTCTTCTTTCTCCGTTTTTCATTAGCTCACAACTGCTCTCATTCCTAATTCGGAATAGATTACTCTCGCAACTGTAATTTTGCCTGTAAGAATTGACTTGCAACTTTTTAGCAGTGAGTTATTTCACTGCAATCAAACCAGGAAGCCACTGCAGCTGTAAAGGTGGGATGCAGGCTGAGGCGAGGCCTGGCAATCAATGATCCAGGGTAATGTCTCCCTTTGGTTAGACCATCGATTGTTCATGATGCTATTTCTGTCCTTTTACTGGTGTCTAATTTTAGCTTTTCAGACTAATGACTCATTGCAGAGCAGAAAGAGCAAAGATCCTTTGATGTGTGTTTTCATGTTGCAAGCCTCTGTTGGTGTGTTGTTAGCTTTGAAATATACAGTAGAGATAGAAAATGAGGGGATGAATGAAAGAAGCTGCCTAGTTAAATTTCTTAGAAAATGAAATAATCTGCTGGTTTCAGGCCACTGATATGCTTTGTGCAGTGCGGCACTGCAGCAGGAGTCGCATACTGTAGAGGGGGATTAGTGCCTGTCTGTGTCAGGGACCACCAAACTTTTTATGGGGTGGGACCACAGTCAAACATACCACTGATATAAAGAAAATAGGCTACTGGTGCTGTCTATGAATATGAATCAATCTGGGAATAGCAAGTCTGTGTAAAAAGACTAGAATGATGACAATACTGGAACGTCTTATTTAATTCCATATTATGAAAGCAGAGATGCATCAAACAAGCTTCGTATTAGTTGTTTTTGTAAACCTTTGACTTGCTAATACAGATGTAATCCCATTTTCTTGCAGATTGCTAAGTTAGTTTTTTGTTCACAGATCATCGTCAGGAAAGTGTTTTAATAAATACAACAAAAATATAATGCAAATCAGTATTTTATTATTTTCTCAGTTATTTTCTTGATTATTCTCATTTCCTTTTTAGCCTTGCCTTATTTTACCTTTGTACAAATGCCAAGTAAAGAATTTTAAAACAAAGACAGAATGATTATGGATTTGATTAAAAAAAAAAACTGTCTGAAGATGCTATATTTTCAGTTAGTGCAGTTAGCATAGCATAAGTATTTAGGTTTATTCACTAGGAGAACGTAGTTCCTTACCTTCACTCTGAGATTCCTAAAAGATTTTCCAAACATTTCCAGATCAAGAATCTGATCCCGGATAAAGAAGAAGTTGATGGATGGATGGAACTCGCTCAATATGAGTTTGAACGCATAAAACAGAGATGAATCATTGCTTTGCAAGAATATAATACCCACAAAACAGTTAGCAAATCCCACTGGTTTTATCAAATTAAAAGCAGCTTTTTTCTTCAGTTTCCTTTGCTTTCTGTCTGTTGTCATCTTCCTTCTTGTTAACCAGTGTCTTAATGCTGCCTATGTTTCAGTCACAAATTGCAGGTTTTACTGAGAATCACATTTAATTACAGCATTCGCTCTTGTTTTAACTTTTTGTGCTGATCTCTGTTTCTGCTCTCAGCACTCTATCCCTTTTTATTCTTAATTATCTAAGATGCTTGCTCTTTAAAAACATGGGAATCTAATCATGAACGGTAAATATAATTGATGCTTACCTTTGAGGGTGAAAGTACTTTAATTTAAATAGTGGAAACGACTTTATCAATGCCTTTTTACAGCATCATTTCCAAAGCCTTGCTCTCCTTTGCAATTTGACTCGTTGTCCTCCGCTGATCAAGACACTCTATATTTGGATTGTCTCTAGAGAGTCTGTCTGGCCAAAAACCCAGAGTTGCTCTGTCCCACTCACTTTTTTTTTTTACTCTGACAGGGTCTGAGAAGTTGGATTCAGTTCCTTCTCAGATGAACAAGGTCACATTAACAGAGCCAGTAGTAACGCTTATTTTTCCATCTCCTGCAGTGTCTCATACCCAGGACACACATCACCACTCCAGCGAGAAGCCCCTTATTCAGTGCTACAAGTGCGGGGAGCCATGTAAGGGCGAGGTCCTCCGGGTGCAGAACAAACACTTTCACCTGAAGTGTTTCACCTGTAAAGGTAAAAAAAAAAACATTTTGTAACAGAAAATTATTATCACTAATGTACTGATTTGAGTAGCTAATATTTTAGACTCAAATTGCCTCAAGTCTTTTGCAGACTCTAAGAAATCTTCTCTTATTTTTAGCTCCATTGATCTTCCTATCAACTCTAACCAGCCTTCCCGTACTTGATAAAGAAAAGCATTCCCACAGCATGATACTTTCACCACCCTGGTGTCCTATGGGTGATGTGGAGTCTTAAATATATTCCACACTGTTCAGATTATTATAAAATGTATAGATGATACATGAGAAAATGTGAAAGAGGTCAAGTGTCATGAATACTTTCACTGCACTGTAAATTGTAACTTTTTAGCATTTTATAATAAGGTTAAATGAGGTCTCTTCACTGTTTAGATCTAATTAAGATGCCAGCCAGTCTTCAACATGTAATCATTGTAATCCACATGGGCTCAGCCCTGTTACTGCACACCTTTGGCATTCTGGTACCTGCATAATGCAGGCTCATTTTGCTAATCAGGCAGCCCTACTTTGACCTGAACTCACCCCGTTGAACCGTTGTTGTTAATCGGTGACTTGAACACTGTTATAGAGTTAGCGTAGCTCACCATGGGCTCAGAATAACACTGTTCAACGCTGAGATTAGTGCTAATTCTGTCTTGTGGTCGGGGTTAAGGATTCTCAAAGTGGACACGAGAGCAGCTTTAATGGGCACTGTCTTAGTCCTAGTTTTAACTTTATCCTCTGTTGCCCGACAAATCTGAAGCTACGTCATTTTAGAAATAAACCAAACATGACATCTTTGGTTTCTTTCTCTTACTACATTTAACAAACAAATTCAAGTTTCCCCTAAATCTTTTTCAGTTGAATTTCATGAATCCGTCTTATTGAGTTTACTATTTCTGTAGTGGTATGAGACTTATGAAAAGTGGAAACAGCTGAAGCTCAAAGTCTGAAGCCACCACGTCTCTGGCACTGGTTTTCTTTTGGACTCAGTTATGTCAGTAATCTTATCATCTCTGGGCTCTAATGCAATTAAAGATGATTCCTTTCGTCACCCTCTCCATTCATCCTCAGGACTTAGTGTTGGCCGTTTACATAAGAATGATATTTAACATTAAACAGTCCACAAAGGTTTTAAAATTACAGGCCTATAAATGAAGTGCATGGGTCATGATGGAAGCTTTTGTTGAATGTTCACAAATTTTCTGGCCAATAGAAAACTACTTGTTTTCTATTGGCCAGTAGAAAACAGTAGAAATGCCAGTAGAAAAGCATTTTACCAGCCACCAAAACCAAACCCCTATAAAGTTGTAGCTAAGTGTGCAAGTTGTGGTGAAATTTATTTTACTTGTAAATTTTAAAATGCTCATAATAAACTGTTTTGAAATTTTATTTAATTGCTTGAATTCAACATGTTCCTTCATTAAATGATTAGATCAGGGCAGATAAGTTACTTGTTTTTACAAACTTGGAGCTGAATTTAACATTACATCACATTTCTCATTCTTCGTCATCCTTCACATAACATCTCTAGTTATTTTAGTCTTTCATGTTTGTGCAGACTACAAGGTTATAATTGAATTGAAGGAAACTTGTTGGAGACTGAAGATTTGGCACATTATTCAAAACCAGTTATCAGCAAAACAAATCAACGTGGCTTTCCTGAGCTAAATCATTAGTTCATTTTGTTTTAGTTGTGCGATTATGATCAAAGATGATTGAACACTTTTATGTTTTGCTTCCCACTGCAATACAGAAAGCACTTAAATGTATTTTCCCGTGACCTTTTAGTCAGCAGCTATTTCACACAGTGGGTGAGCCTCTCAACAAAGCCACCGGTGCGTGGAGGGCTGGGGTGGCTTTAATGAGAGATATTGGCAAAGGACTAAATGAGAACAAATGTATGTGTCATGTACAGTGTGCGGCTGTGACCTCGCCCAGGGGGGCTTCTTCATGAAGAATGGGGAATATCTGTGCATGCTCGACTACCAACGCATGCACGGCACACGCTGCAACGGGTGCGGGGACTTTGTTGAGGGAGAAGTCGTCACCGCCCTGGGCAAGACCTACCATCCTTCCTGCTTCGTCTGCACCATCTGCAAGTAAGGCGTCTGCTAAAGCCATGACTTGAATATCTCTGTAAATGTAACATGGATTTCAGAAACATTTCATATAGATTCCAGTTCAATGAGAATCACATCATGCACAACAGGGGCCTGTCTAGATTTATTTTTTTTTTAATTAAGGGGCCAGACAAGGGTGGCCGGCTAAAATTGTAATTTCATCTAAATGCACTGCAGTCTTACAATGAACAGTGGAAGAAAACTTGAATAACATAATCATTTATTTACCCAAACAACACATGAATCTATTTAGCGGGCTTATTTTCTTGTCACATGATTAGCCTGTTTAACTTAGCATAGCTTAGCTTAACAGAAGAGTATACAACTCTTTTTTAACACCGTTGTGCTAGCTCTATTCAACTTATCAGCTTAAATTCAAAATTACTGTACCGTTATAGATTACAAATTGCGAACAACTGTTTAATTACCCCCTTTTCTCCTTTATGAAGAGTTTTTTTCAGTATGGCGGCTGCTTTTTATTTTTCTTATTAAACGTCATGTACATCAACCTGCTAAAGGGATTAGGCACAGAAATTAGCCACTTGGGTATTATCTCCTGGATTTTCATGTAAATGTTAATATATAATGTTGCATTTAATTCAATAAAAAAACATTTCTGTCATCTACTGAAAGTATAGACAAAACGCAAATTTATGCACAGTATTTATTTGTTTATATTTTAAATGTGCTTTATTTCAAACAAATAACATTACATAGAAAGATTGTCAACACAGTAAGTATTATCAGATTAATCTATAGCAAAATATAAACAATTCTAATGTCATATAAATAATATAAAATAACCACAAACAGGTTTTGCAATCTACAAACTAAAAATAAAGTCAAGTAAGTTCAATAAATTTCTACGTAAATGTATAGAATAAAATAATGCGCACCTTTTAGTCAATGCAAACATTTAATCTATGTATGGTACAAATTGATTGGCAGCTGTGGTGTGTGTGGCCAGGCAGGGTGGCCAATCAGATTTCAAGGATAGCTGGTGACCACGCCCATGATGCGCAGACTGATTTGTTGTGATGAACTAAGATGAGACTGGTGGGAAACCCAGTAGACAGCGTGCAGCAGCATGCCATGTGTCATTTCTGTACGTTGTCTGACTGAATGTCCTACTTATGCGCTCAATGTTGACACATATCTTCATCAGAGAGCCCTGTCATCTTCAGCCCTGCAACCCATAACTAATGAACTGTAACACTTGCCACGGGGCAACAACACCATATTGTTTCTTTGACTTCATGTCTGACAGACGACCGTTCCCGGCCGGAGACAGGGTGACCTTCAACGGGAAGGACTGCCTGTGTCAGTACTGCATCGAGCCCATGTCTCCTGGACCGAAGGACATCCTGGGCTCCAGCAGTAAGTAGCTATTGTTTGGTTCTATAGAAAAACAGGAAGGAAATCAGCTTGGCAAAAGCTCATGTTTGGTTTCACTCGAGGCTGGAAAGCGTGGAGTAACTAGTGTGTTGCTCCATGACTTTTAATGTAGCTGTTTAACAGTCTTTTTAACTGCTTTTCAGGCTATTATGAATTATTTACATGTCAAAATTATGTAAATATTAACTGAAATTTTGTATAAAAACATGTGATTTTACTCATTTCCAGAGAATATGTCAGAAATTTTGAAAAATATTCTACAGATAAATCATTTTAGGCACAAATATAATCCCACAAATTTTGAAATATTTTGTTAAGGTGTTGGTGGGTCTTTGTGAAGTTAAAGAAAAAGAATATGAGTTTTCCCAATTTTGGCAACCATTTGTAAAGACTTTGGTAAAAAAAAAAAACTAAACGAACAAACATAAAACACAACAAATGGTAAGACATTTGGATATTTTAGATGCCTTAATCTGAAGTATTCAATCGTATTGTTGACTGCAGATGTAGAAGTGTTATTTTTCTGGAATATGCTTCCTCATGTTTACTGTGTCTTCTACATGGCCTGTGGTAAACTGCAAAGAGGATTCCTATGGTTCCTATTTTTTAAGCAATTGCCAATCATGATGAATCAGGATTTCTTCCTGACCAAATTTCTTCCTTGAAGACAATGGTTCCCCACTTTCCTTCCTTTTTTGATAATGTACTGAATAGTTCTCAACCCAATTTTAGTCTGTATTGCAATCTCTTTAGATGTTTCCTCTGATGGATGCCAATGATTTCACCCTTCTTAGACAGACTAAAATCTTCTCCGCAATTGGCATGTTTTTTTGACAAGGCTGTTTAAGAAGTGAGAAGCTACTCTTTACATCACTAAGTGTTCAATAAGTTGCTGCCAGCTGTAAGATGACATATAGTAATTATCTAACAGAGAGGGAATCACAAAATGTGGAACAGTTTAAAGGGCATCAATATTTTGAGAAGCAGTACAAATACAAGGGAGCATGAAATGATTACAATTTTTAATCACAATTAATCGCAGGACTTCATGCAATTAAAAGGGATTAATCCACATTCATTCACAAATTAAAAAGACATTTTAGGAAGTTGAGGATTTTGTCCACACAAATGTGATTAAATTATTTGTAATCTCTAATTAGATGTCCAGATGGTTTTAGAATAATTGCTACTGGTTGTTCGCTGTGTTCATTATCATAGGAAGAAAAATTAAAACCCATCTGATGAAGTCATAACGTTCCCTTTTTTTCAATACTTACGACAACAAAAAAACTCCCACATATTTCTATTTGTAAAAGAAATCAAAAAGGTAAAACATGCAAGGGGGTGAATACTTTGTATAGTCACTGTATACAACTTTCTTTAAAGTTTAAAATGGTGTCATTTTAGCAACAATCTGCAGTTATAAGCTGTTTATTCAGGCAATAAAAGACCAACTAAAGCTAAATGTTAAACAGATGTAAAGGAATCTTTTCCAATCCACATAATATCCCAGAAAGTCTCCAGTAAAGCCAAAGGAATGAGAGGAATGACAGAGGTCCACCTTTTGATGAGGATCCTCCAGCTCTCTGTCTGCACAGCTCTGCTTTGTGTATAACATGAAGACAGGCATTGCTAAATAATTCATACCCATGCATTTCCTTCCCTCTGGAGCAGGGAATGCGTTGCCCTGAAATACCCCTCCTCTTCCAGCTTCTCATCCTCTCCCTCCTGCTCGCATCTCCCACCCCTGCTGGTCTCTCTGCTTGCGTTGAAGAGCTTTTAGACAAGGTCACCTATAAATAAGGCATGCTGATTCTACTCGCGTCATCATCATAGCCTTGTTATGCCTTGCAAAGTTATCCTCCTCTGTGCTTACAGTTGGCTCTGAGTTGTTCTATTTATTAAAGAAGAGATGGCAACCAACATTTTGCACTTGCACTGCCTCAAGATCCTACTTGGATATGGATGAAGCTTTCAGTCCCGAGTGTTGATAAGAAGGGGCAGCTGTCAGACTGCTGCTGATTGCACTCTATCACCATCTAATGTCTCGGGTCAGAACTGACACGCTTGATCAGTTTTTCAGCTCATGGAGGCGTGTTTTTACTTGAATCCAAACTTTTGTTTCTGGCATTGTCAATTTATTTTATAATTCAACCAAAATATTGCTCACTTAGTTAGAATATAGTCAAAAAATTTATTTATTTGAATAATTGAAATAATTTGTAAAACTTACAGAATATACAGACTTATCTCATACAGAGTTATATATTTTAAGTGTTAATTTTGATAATACAAACCAAAATTCAGCAACACAGAAATTAAGCCAATTTCCTAGCCTAAAACGCACATTGATACCATCTTCATTAGAGCACATATTGGCAGAAAACTACAACTACGTTTCATGTGCTGGTGCCAAGTCCTGCTGGAGAATGATATCAACATTTCCATACAGATTGTCAGTAAAGGGGAAAATTTTGAAACAGATGGCTACATTGATTTTGGAGTTGATAAAACACTGTGGACCAACACCAGCAGATAACTTTGCTCTCCAAATCATCACTCATTTGTTGAGCAAGGAGATGGTTTTCCTTCCACCCGACTTTCCATTAACATGCTTGTATGCAGCGTTTAGTGAACAACCAGTGACCCTTTGGTGCCTTAACCTCCTTGAGGAGGGTAACTGCCTATGGGACACCTGTTACACCAGCAGTATTCTTCATGACTGCTATGGGCATAAGACTTATGGATAAAAAAAGTATTTCATTTGTGTAATATTCTTCCTGCCTGATCAACTGAATTTATTAGCTGTACGTCATAATCATCAAAATTAACAAAAAAGAAACACTTGACATAGATAATTGTATAAAATGTGCAAAAAAACTACGTAATAAATGAGTTCCACTTTTTTTATTGGCATTATTGACAGGTATGAACCTTTTGTATTGTACCTCACTGCACTTTTTACTCCTTCTGCCTTCCTAGATTGCTCAGGATGTGGCCGCGACATCAAGAACGGTCAGGCTCTTCTGGCGCTGGACAGACAGTGGCATCTGGGCTGCTTTAAGTGTAAGGCCTGTGGCAAAGTGCTGACCGGGGAGTATATCAGCAAGTAAGCAGCTGCTCTCTCAACACGCCTCCTGCTCAGATCCAGCCGTGCACTGTGACACTATGTCTGGATCCTGGATTGGATTTGTCTCGCTGTTCTTTATAGGGATGGCGCCCCCTACTGCGAGAAGGACTACCAGATCCATTTTGGAGTTCAGTGTGAGGCGTGTCATCAGTTCATCACGGGGAAGGTGTTAGAGGTAAGAAACTGCACACGGAGCACACCCTGCATACAGCTGATAGGTTCCATACAAAAGGAAGATGTGTCCCTATGCACTCTCTGTGCAGCTACCTATCATGCTTCTGGGAACAAATTGTTAACCTCATCTTAGTCCTACGTAAGCCTGCCTAAGGTAAGAATACAAAGGCAAAATGTTTTTACTTAAACTAAAAATATTCTTGAACGTACATAATATTGTTTGGAATATGCACATTCATATGCATATGAATGTCCATTTATTTCAGTTTTGCACTGAAATAAATGGAGAATTTGCATATATTAAGCTGCTCTGCTTTCAGTATAAAATGTTGCACAGAGCAGAATTGTGAAATGTAGTTTGTAATCCCTGACGTGTAATCTCTTCAGCATCCATCCAAGCAGACTCTTTTACATGACTTTATGCATGTAAAATATTAATTCTTTGCAGATTTTCTAACTCCAGTGGCATGCGCTCTACAAGTTTTCGTTGCCACAAATTGCAGAATTATTACATAAACTCACCCAATGAATGTCCTCTGACATTTAGGATGTGATTATTTATTAATTCTGTATGTCGTGCGGCTCTTATGAAACTCTGGGCTTAAGCTTCATATGATGCGAGCTGTGTTTGTGTAATTGTTAACATTTTTAGGCACTGATGATCTGTCTGCGCAGCAACAGTAACCCATTGGAGACAAACAAGAGCACTTTACATTTTATGAAGCCACCACAATCATATAAGAAAAAGCAGTTCCTTATTCACAACATCATTTTTTTTTATGCTGAAAAGGAAATTTGAGTCAGGCCATAAACTGGACAGTAATAGCACAGACAACTGAACTTTTTTATGCAGTAAAATGCAAATACTATGCATATCACTAAGTGGCCACTTGCAGGCCAAAATGTTACACAGAGTTGCTATCCTGTAGGCTGTATTTCATTTGGCTATTTATCATCCGTGGTCAAACTCGCACTAGCTTTTATAATGGAGCACTTTGCATGCAAAGTGCCACATCTGAGTGGAAGGAAATTTAGACTCTCCAGCTATCATATCTTTTTATTGCGTTGCGTTTTGTAGGTTCGCTCAAAACGGGTTTTTGAAAGGCAGGTTGACCGTCAAGTGGGTTAATGTCGTGGTGGTCACATTTTGAACAAAGTCAGCGTTTTTGTGGGGTCATCATGCTTGAGTGCAGTATGTAAAGTGATATTAAGCATTTCCTTTAAAGGAAGTGTGATACATTAAGAGTAACCTGGGTCTTGGAAGGAGGAAGAAATGTAACAGAAAGCAGGTGGAGCACCTGGATATATAGCCTGGAAGTCTCAGCTTGGCTCGCTGCAGGCGTCATTGATCTTCATTTCCATGTGATGTCAAGTCTTTCGTTTTTTTTTTGTATTTTTTGCTCCGTGTTTTTCAGGCAGGAGATAAGCACTACCACCCCAGCTGTGCGAGATGCAGCAGGTGCAATCAGATGTTCACAGAGGGAGAAGAGATGTATCTGCAAGGTGAGTGAATCTAAATTCACTTTTGTGATCTCTTGAGAAAATCTTAGGTGACCCACTAATACTGGGTTTGAAATAGGAAATAATATACATGCCTAAATGTAAGAGGTTGTTTCATGTGATAGTTGTTACCTTTCCAGTTTCTCCAATCAGTATTAAGCTACAAATAATGCGATTCATTCTCCACATGCCTAATTTTCTTATATCAACTTAAGTAGCATGTATCAACAAATTGGAAATTTAAGAATTAAAAATAGTTTTAAGTTTTTTTTACTTAATATCATTTTCTGCTTTGTAGTTAAACTCGTCAAACATTAATCATGTTATTTGTATGTCCATATGGGTATATTTTATGCATGTCTTTCTATCTCTATAAAGGCTTTCCACTGACTTAAATTTATTTTTAATTAACTTCTATAGGCTAAACCTGACCCTTACCTTAAACCTAACCAACACCTGAAACTTAAGGTGTTGGTTGTAACGGTCTTGGTTAAAGACAGTTACGAAGTCGGCCTTCTATCACCGGAAGAACATTTCTAAGGTCTAAGGACTAATATCCCAGCATGATCTTGAGAAACTCATCCATACATTTATCTTTAGTCAAATAAAATACATGTGCAGGTATCAACAATTTTCTCACATAATTGTTGAAGGAGGAATATTTGATCAACATTCATGTCAGAATTTGTAGAGTTCATAAAGATTGGTTCTCTCCTTTGGCTTGTAATGATGATTGATGATAATTCTTTGAAATATGGGCTTACAAAATTGCCTTCCATCTTGCTTCCCAGGCTCGACAGTGTGGCATCCCGGCTGCAAGAACACCACCAGAACAGAGGAGAGACACAGAGAGCGGGTAGGAATTTGGGAATTATTTCTATGCCATTTTCTGTTGCCTTTCTGTTTAGCCCAGTTGACATTATTTTCCAGGAAAAGATAGAGATTAAGAATGTGTAACAAGCTCAACATGCTCTCTTGTCATCCCCTGGATCGACTTGTTAAACTTTAACCGTCTGTGGTTAAAATAATTTGCCTGCTTGGGCACTGTCGAGGCTGTGTGCGTGTGTTTGTTTGTTCATATTTACATGTGATGATGTGTGTGTGTGTGTGTGTGTGAACTGGTGTTGGGCAGAAGAGGCACTGTGAACCCCCCCTTCTCCCTTCCTCCACAGCTGTTGCCTCCGTCCCTCTTATTCCTCCAACAAACAGAAAGGCAGGTACTGTATTCAGTATTGGCTATCAGATGGCATCATCCTGTATTTCCACCACATACATTAAGGACTCAGATCACTACATGCTGCCACCTGCTGGAGACAGCTTGCAGTGCCCTCTCTCTGGCTCAGCCATTCAGTGCAGACTTAACCTACTTCACTTCTATGCTGCATGATGAGACAAAGAGGCACACATTTAGTGGAGGAGAAAACTTTTGAGTTTTGAGTAATTTTTTAGAAAACCTCCGTTTAACCAAAACTCATCTGATTCAGACCTGCTGCTGCTGCCGCCGCCATTCAGCTTTCTCATCTCCAAGCATGCGGCTCTTTAGATAATCAAACCACAGAGCTAAAGCACTCATTCACTTTGCAAAATTTGCAAATGAATGAACAAATCATGAGATGACATGTTAGTATTAAGTAGTTTAGGTTACTTTAAGATCGGAGTGCTGAAGACCAACTACTATGACTTGCAACTGTTAAACACATCCCTGCTGCAACACAACTGAATGAAAATGTTGAAACAAACCATTCTTTAGATTCAGATGGGTTGGAGCAGAGATGCTTTTGAAAACTGCAGAATTGCAGCTCCCCAGGACTGTTCAGGGGGATTGGATAATAATCTACAAGCGCATCCCAAAAAATTAGAACACCATTAAGACACCCAAAATTCAGTTTCTTAGAAAATTATGAATATCACATTAGATCAACAAAACCATCAGTACAGAAATGTATTGTTATAGTAAAGCTATGGCCAACAAAATCATGAGAAAGTCTGGTAGCTTATAAGTAGGGCTGTTGTAAACGAATATTTTAGTAATCGAGTAATCTATCGATTATTCTTACGATTAATCGGGTAATCGGATAAAAAAAAACATTGGTAAATCTAACATAACAGCAGTGTTACTATTGCATATTAACATCAGTCCAATTTTTCACATTTGAGCTTCTCTAACAGTTACTTTTCTGTAGTTTAGAAAATTAACCTGTAACAA
>CAEGAE010093138.1:0-24221 GCA_903067095.1 Girardinus metallicus | reverse complement strand
CGTTTGTGAGAGCGAATGGGTGAATGACTATAGTGTAAAGCGCTTTGAGTGGTCAGAAATGATCGGAAAAAGCGCTATATAAGTTCAGTCCATTTACCATTTATTTCTTATAACTATGTTAAAAAATTCACTACACTTATTTGAATAAAACCAACATTACATCCAAAAATTCACTTTTAATTGAGTGCTACCCAACATTGACCAAAATCAAGCTATATTCCCTCTGCTTTTTCATTTAAATACAATGATACAATAAGGACAAATTTGCAGCATAAGGAAATACCAAGTAGGTCTTAAAAATAACACACTCTGACTTTATTTTGTACACTTACATGCACACTCTGACTTTATATTATACATGTTTTTGTGCCAAATATTTTTTTCATGTCATACTGTTACAGACATATGGAAACATATGTTTCCATATGTTTCCATAAACATATGGATACATGTTTATAGAAACATGTTTCCATATGGTTAGGGGACACAAATCCGTCTTTTAAAAGCATTTTTAATGGTTTCATATTCGACCATGAACAGTGTATTAATCTGAACTACTATACTGTACTACAATGTGAGCTTAAAGCGACATGTTAAAGGCGTTCCCGTCTAATATTAGTCAGAATGCACAGATAAGATAAGCTTTTATAGCACATTTCACATTTCACACGACTTTAAGTGAGGGATAACAGAGCTACTGAGCTCTTATTGCTTTCTAATGCTGATCTGCTTTAGAAGCGTTGCTTTTCGTCTGAGTACGAGAGATATATGCATTTTTTTAATCAATACCATGAGGTTGTTTTTTTTTTTTTTTTTTTTCTGGAGATTCCTTTTGTTATGTAAGTGACGCATTTTGTCTCTATAGTGAGATGTTAATTGTGTTTTATTTTGTAAATTCAGACGGAGTTGGGGCAGGATCTTAGTTTTATTGTGAAAATGAGTGCTACGTGTTGACGCCCAGACTTGCAACAGCATGACTGATCCTGAGGCTCCATTAAAGAAGAGCCCCGCCCTGCTCTGGACAGACTGCGCCTGCGTGCGCCGCGAAGTTCCTTTTGTTACTTCTCTCAACCGGCAGGTCATGGCTTATAATATAAAGGTACAGACAGAATCTGTAGTTTTTTATCTACTGACCGATGAAGATGACCCAAAATACAATCGGTCGTACGGAACAGTGGAACCTGACTGCCCAGGAGGCCCAGGTAAGTGTTTATGTTTTCCTCTGTGTGTTCGTGACCCTTCACCACTGCCGCTTTCATTTTTCTCCCGGAACAAAATTTGCTCTGTCATTGCCGGATCGTTTCGCTTTTTATCCCTTTTATCCTAAATGGTTTCATTCCAAATGTCAGCTGTTTCGTTTTTCGGTATTGTTTTGGCAACATTGATCACGGACATCACTGTGACCACTTGCTCCCTGTTTTCGACCCCAAACCGTGTGATGCAGTATCTGACACCACAGTGGCGCCCAGCACGCCCCACGTACGAATGGTCTTGAATCAGATTTGGGGATTTGGGAGGCAAATCCACATTAAATCGTTACTGTGCTCGTCAAAAAAACCCAACCCTGAGCTTTTATGGATGAGGTCATGGCCATCAATGCATAATATGAAAATGTGTAAATTCTATTTATTCAAAACTGTATAGTTTTCTTAACCTTTTATATTTTACATTGCTTTATAATCTTTAAATATTTTTATGTGTATCTATGTGCTTCCATATACCCTCAGTTTTCTCCTGATAAACTTGAATTAACCCATGTAAAAATGACTATTATATTCTTTGCTGTATTACAAAGTCTTTTGCAATGTGCTATTATCCATAATTTACTTTTGGTTTGTACTTGTGCTTCCATTTGGGTCTCTACAAAAACAGAAAAAAAGCTTAAAAAACCCCCGGTTGTTTTCTGGCATTAAGTTAAAGCTCAAATAAAGACTACTTTAGTTTTTCAAATAACTGTTTAATTTGATACTGTGTGGTACAAATATCTATCAAATTTCTAAATATAAAAAAAAAAAAATGGGGCTAATCACACCGCTTTAAAAAGTGTCTGAAAATCAGAGTTTGAAATTTCCTTCTGACGGAGTAGTGACGCATTGTGGCCAAACCATGCAATCCTCAGTGCTATGTCAGTGTTTCAGATTTCCCAGTTAGCACTGGGACCAGTGGGCGAAGGGAGAGGAGCTCAGTCTGTCTCATAATGTACAAACATGTAAGGCAAAAAATTAAGTTTCATGCTGGAGATGCTCTGATTCAATTGTTCAGCTAACACTATTTTGCCTTTATTCTTGTTCATTGTTTCCTGCTTCTATCAAATTAATACTGTGGACAAAATACTAACGTGCTTCCTAATGCATCCCACTCATTAACAAGTACCATGATAGAGTTAAGTCACCTGTCTGTATGCCTGATTGGTTGTTCTCATTGAAATTTAATGTATACCATATTTAAGCTGCTTGTTAACTACATTTTCTTTTTCTTTTCAGACGACACCTTTGACCCAGTCATAATTGCGGATAGGCTGAGAACTATCGGTGATGCTCTGAATAAAGACCCGAGTTTCAATCATGTAATTAAGAAGCTGGGCGATGTAGTTACAGAAGAGGTATGTTATCACAATGTATGACTTTGAGCCTATTTGAGTTTAAAGGTGGGGTCGTCTGCAACAAACCTGCTTATGTACATTTCTAAATACTGCATCTGTTCATATGTGCTGAGATGTGAATTATCTTTCTAAAACACAAAGTGCCTTTACTTCTATTTAGGATCACTAATCTGTACATGTCTTGGTATTTGTCAATGTTAAAACTAGACATCGCATGGAAACTCTTTACTAATACTGGAAAAAAAAAACATTTTAAATATTCATCCTACAGCAACAACTTTCACTCAGAAGAGTGATGGTGTCAGCATGACCTAGTAATGGTTAGTGCAGCACATTCACTGATTGTCAAGACATAGAAGTTCTCATGCTTTTCACCGTGTCAGTCACAATTTAGGTTAAAAATTAGTCAATTTTGGTCAATAGACATATTCTCAATGTATCTCTAGTGTTAAGATGATATTTGTTAGGGTTACTTTTACCATACAGTGGAGCTCTGCCTATTTGTGGCTCAGTATTTGCAGATTCCACTATTTATGGAATTTTCTGTGTAACATTACTCCGAGCTTTTCGTGGGAACAAATGCTTCTTCGCAGATCTTGGATCATGTCTGAAGTAATCTATAGAAAATACATTTTGGGAAGCTGAAACATCTAGGTGCAATGCTACTTTATATGTTATTGGCTGCTAATTGCAAAATATCCAATCCAGGAGTGCCTTTCATTTTCCTTGGCATTGACTGACTGTACCCCTGAAACCAGTAATAAGGAAGATTATGGATATTAGCTTCTGCAGTGATGTTAAAGATAAGTTTCACTGTTTTCAGAATATTCTTCAACACATATTAATTCATATTGAAGTATATTTGCTGCAGTGAATTCTATTTGCAGACAGATGTGGTCCTTAAGCTCAGCAATGATGGTGATTCAATGTATTCCCAATTGAACACCTGCAACATTTTAATTTTATCATTATATTTATATGTTAAATGTCTCCAGACTCTATTACGTTGATGCAGTTAAATACAAGAATGAAACATTCACTAGTTATCATCCTAAAAGTACCAACTGATATAATATTATATCAGCTTAATGTATTTATTTTATAAATTGTACTGTATTTATTTATGATGTTGCAACTCGACTTTTGAAAAAGCGGAAACCCGGAGTACTTTCTAACTTTTCTTTTTCTTTCTTTGGTAGAATTTTTCATAATTCCATGACTGCAGAGCATTTCATAGCTGAATGGCAGAAATTTGTAAAAGCATTTATGCTTTAAGCAATTTGTCTCAGAGTGAAATCTCTGGATTAAGATGTTTTATTGGTGTGATAATTCATAACATTATCAGCTTTTACTACTCCCTTTTATTTGTAGATGATAAAACCATAATCATTCTCTTTTTAGTCTTGGAAACACAGTAACCTGAACTGTATTTCCCCAGGCTGTAGCTGCAGCGTTCGAGAAAAGCGTGGATACCCTGTGTGCATCTTACGTCTCTCAGTGCCCTGAGGTAGCCCCGGAGTTGCAGCTCATCCGTGCGTCAGTGGCATTGGGGCTCTACTTGAAGAAGAACTCTCCAGCTCTTAAAGACAAAGTAAAGAACGCTATGACTAGCTTCCTCAACAGTCGTGTTGGCACATGGGTTGCTCAACAAGGTGGTTGGGTAAGTGCATGTTTAAGATACTTTTCAGTTGCATACCAAATATTTATCACTTCAAGCCTTCGTTTGACTCTTACACTTTGAATAACGACATTGAATGGAAATGGCAAGAGAATTACTACACCCGTTATTGAGATTTAATTCATACTACAAATATTTTTCTTTCTATATCTTTTACTTTTTTAACCACAAACACTACTTTTTGTATACCAGAAATAAACAAAATTATAAAGATAACAAAGGTAGAATGTGAACATAATCTCTCTGAAATGTCTCATAATTCACTGAATCATGCATTTGCAAGATTTACAGTACATGCATTTAAATCTCTGACTGTAACATCTTGCTATTTCTCCATTTTACAAAACCCTCTAGCTCTTCCTAATATTCACAATGATAATAATGGCAATCGCAATACTAAATTTCACTTTCACAGTCTTTATTTTATAACCTGATATCTGTTTTATTTCAAACAAAAATATACAATTAAGTGTGAATAAATTTTTTTTTCTGTTTTTGTTTTTTCAGGATAAAGTGCCAATCTCCAAGTAAATCTTGCCAAATGAATTTCCATGTAATGAATAATGGCAGCCTTAAAAAGCCAAACATCAACAGCTTTCCACTTTTTGATTGGTGATGATTAGCGTTTTTGCTAATGCACACAACATATGATAATAAACTAAGCCTTCTCATCAGACCATGCCTTTCCAAAAACAAAGAAAACTTGATGTCCTTAGTGTTCAGTTATGAACACTAAGGACAAACTGTGAAAAAAATTACATCACTGATATTTTCATTGTCAACCTCCTAGCAAATATTTTAGGATTTGGATATTTGATACTGTGAAACTCCAAGCTGAGGGGAAAACATACAAAGCTTGATGGTACAACAACCGTGTTTCACTGTAGATAAGGTTTTCTTTATTTGTTTTTGCCGTTAAAGATTTGAGTTTTCAGTTAGATTATACAGGATTTATTACAAATTAAAGACGGAAATCATTTTGAAATGACAACCCTGGCATTGTAACAACTGTGTTTATATGTTTTAGATCTGTATGATGTCTTATAACTACAATTTCTTAAAAACAGGCAAAATGTAAATTAAGAAATGAAAGCAATAAAATAAAAGGATAAAAAAGTTATTGCCAGTTTTATCTTTGTAAGAACATTTTGATATTAGAGAACAACCACTCTACCATCACTGGATCTCCACTACATCTCTACTTGAATTGCTGAACAATTTTCATGGTCTTGACTTCAACCCTTAGTATGTATTTTTTTTTTCTTTTCCATTTCTTAATGAGTCAAATCAATATCTGAAATTTCAGTCTCTGTTTTATTTTTATTTTTGATTCTATGACTTAGTGCAAATATTTATTAAAGCTTTGCAGATGAGGCAGTTCATGTTGTTCTTTGAACACCTGTGATGCTCTCTCTTCTGCATTGATTTTAGCATTACTTTAAAAACTTACTCTTCTTGGGATAAAATAAATTTAAAATGCAAATACTTTAAAATGTTTTCTGTCTCTTATTTAAAAGCATTAAATCACAAATACGAATTTATGAATCTATTGGCCTTTGGTGTTCAATTTCTTCCTTTCTAATACTGTTTACAATAAAGACAAATGTGTACGGGTTCCACTATTTGTATGTTGTTGATTATGGGTGACTGATTTGGTGTCATAGTTAAGTGTCAAGGGTTTGTCACTTATTTTACCAACTGTAACAAATGCTGGAAAATGTTTTTTGGGGGGGAGGGCTTTTGCTTGTACCATTGTACTATTGTGCCATTGTTTTTGTAATGATGATTAAAATAAAATTATTTTGTTACCTTTGAATGATTTGGCATGCTCAACAAAAAAGTACATCTTATGTTTTTTATGATTTTTTTTTTTTTTTTTTTGACTACTGAGTACCTTGAGGTGTTTGAAGTTCTTGTGAGGATAAAATAGAAACCACTAGATGGCAGAACTATGGCACATGATGTCACACAAGTTTCCATCCCTATGATTTAGTTTAATAGACAAAACTGACTTATCTAGGGAAGACCATGATTAAAATAAACAATAAAGACATTCTTATACATTATTCATACAACAGATTTTACTTTATTTGTTCCCTTTTTTTATTTTATAAAATTTCTAATCCAGACATCTTCATATGAAATTATTCTTGCAGAATAGGTTTATGGGAAAAAGTGCACAGGTATTTGCCTTAAACAAATGAGGTTTCAATTTACAAAGGAAGACGCACGCTAAACTCTGACGCACGCTAAACTCTGACTCATACTAAACTCTGAATGGTGTGTGTCTTTTACTATGTCTGGCAAAAGACATACACCATATTTAAGATTGTTGTACTTTTTTCAGCATTGCGTCATCATGCTGTAGTTAGCACTGCTTCTTTAGCAAAAAAGTAGCACAAACAACACTGAAAAGTTAGTAGCACATTTTCTTTGTTCTACTAAATTCATGGTCTTATACCATGACATTTGTATTCTCTCCCCATTTTGTTATTCCTGCTTCCTAACACAGTCAAAAAACATGTTAGGTGACAACATGTGCATGCAAGCTTATGTGTTGCCCATGTTTTCAAATTAACTATAGTCTAAGAGCTCAGGCTGGTCACCAAGAATGGATTGATTTAATTACTACAACTTTAAATTACAATATATTTGCATTTTATAGAATTACAGCTATCAGAATATGTCAACCTACTTCAGTCCAGCTTCTTATGACAGTGGTGCTTTGAAAGCTAACGTACTCAAGCAACAGCATCAGCCTCTAGAGTTAAATAATTTATTGTAAAACAGACCCAACATGCATACATTTGTATAATAAACTAATGTCAAAATTTAAACATTGCTTGTTTAGTTACCCAGATTATATTTTTCAGCCCACTCTTTGGTGGGCTAGATCCAGTTTCTTAGAGTTGAAAACTTTACCCATTATTCTGGGCCAAACCCATGTTGAACTCTTGTGTTTAATTAATCCAAACCAAGATTGGTTCATATTAGGTTCAGGACTGGGTCAGCAAAGCAACCTAACCTTGGTTGTTTTTCTACCGTACAATGTTTAGAGTTCACTTTCATCAATATAAGTTTTGTTACCTTGTTAAAAAGTTTGCTTATGCTTTGCCACATGTGATTGCCTACACACAAGGGTGTAATTTTATGATTCATGCAATCACTGCAGTTCTTCCCATCAATACTTAGGGATGTTTCTGAATGTTCTCTGAATCATTCTGTCTCCCACAAGTTTGATGCTGGAGAGAAAAAACACACAGCCCAAATCTTGATAGGTTATTTGGTTTTGCAGCCCACATGATTGCATCAGAATATTTTGACTTCACACCACTGGAATCTCATCATTTGGCCAAACAACATTTATAAATGACTGCTTTGCAGAATAAAATAACAGGTATCTAAAAACAAATTGTCTGTTTATTCCACATGTTTCTGTAACTGGAAACTGAACTCTTGACAATTAGTAAAGTCTAAACATATTTCTTTTTTTTATGTTTTGTCCTTATTCCTTGCTCAAATCTGGTTGCATATAAAGTGCCTGTTCACAGATATTATACGTAGAGAAGTATTTCGAATCTACAGTCAGTCTACATAGAATACGCACCATAAGCAATATCTTCTCAACATAATTTGCATTTTCTGTTTCTTAGAATTACATTCCTGTTGAATGATCCTGCGACTATCCTGTTTATTGTAACGTACAAAAAGATAAGGTAATATTTCATCTCTCCACATCTTGCTAGAATAATTCACGAGCTTAATAAGATCAAATATTTTTTGTCCCAAGTAATGTACACCATCAGTATAGCAGCATTTAACAGCAAGGAAACAAAAACAAAAAAGGACAAGCTAAAAACAGTTTGTGAGAGAAGTCAAGAAACTGTGAAGACACTTCTGAAGGCAGCAAATACTCCAGGTCTGGATAGCAGTTCTGTGGAATGACGACAAGGGCAACCTGTCAGGCAGAGTAAAAAACAAAGTAAAAATAAAAAAATTACTCCAAGCTGGAACAGAGATCTTTATATAAAGGTCAAACCACCTTCAATATTCAGCTCCGGAGAAAATAAGTTCAGAGGCAAAACAAAATGGAATGCAGGTGGAAGAAAGAACTTTATTAAAATGAAATGGTAAGTACAGCTCCTCCTTTTTCTTGCTAGTTAAGTCACAGACAGTGTTTCAATAGATTTCCTGCCCCAAAGCTGTCAGATAAGTTCTGATAATAAAGACTTTGCCACTAAATACGTCCTGCCTGCTGACTCAATGCCCTACAATGAGCTTTTTCTACAATAATGAATAATTCAGCCTCTGACAACTGAACTGATCCACATTGATAATTCCAAGAAAGTGTATCTCCAAAAATATTTTACCTCTACAAATTATGTACTTAGTCATTTTAATAATGTAGAAAAGAAAGCTGTCAGTGGACTTCAGTGCTCATTCTCTTGTACCAATTAACAAATTCAATTAAAATAATATAATCTGCTAATAAATTTTGAAATACAATCCAAATCCCTTCGAGCTTCATACATAATGCTCCCGTACCAGTATTTACATCAGTAAATTAACAATTTTGATGCATAACTAACAGTAATGTATTGTCTTGCAAAAATACTTGAGCTTTTTCACATTTTATCAAACAAAGCTGTGTATAACAGGTGAAGTATAAAGAAAAGGATAGATAGTTTTGAATATTTTTACAACAAAATATTTCATTGACTGTTCACTTACTCAATAAACCTTACCTTGAGTGAATACTATGTTCAACTACATTTTGTTGCAAAAATAATAACAGATTTCTTGATTTCTTGCTCTACCAGTGATCTACATCTGAAGAATTAAACTTTTTCCCATTTCTGTTTTTGGAAATGGCTAACTCTCAGTCATATTCTTGCCAAAGATTCCTAATGATTTAACTTGAGACTTTGACTAGGCCATTAAACCACATAGATGTGTAGCTCCAGCCAAATGTGTGGTGTCGAAGATGCAGATGTCATTTCTTCCACTCCATATTTTCCTAATAGGTCAGAAAGCTAAAGTCTGTTCCTCTGAGGTCCTCGGTCTCATCTGACCTGTGGATCTCTCTTCCAGAGCAACCATGAACATCAGTTTAGATGGACAGTCATGATTTGAATACTGGTTTGTGATATTTTGAAAGCATTGGAACATCTGCACAACTTTATCACTGACATCTCTGCTGGTTATTCACTCATATCCTCTATCAAACAGGAAGCCTTTACAAAAAAAAGTTGCATTCATACAAAGATTAAATTACATGGTTTGCAGATTTTTGCAGTCCTATAACCTGATGTAATTTTTCTTTCACTTTATAATTTTGCACTACTTTGTGTTAGTTTTTCATATAAAGTCCCATTAAGAAATATTCCCTGTTGTGGTTATAATGTAATGAAATGTGAAAATCTTCCAGGGATATAAATCATTTTGCAAGGCACTGCATATTTTAATTTGTACTGTATCATCCCACTCCGTCCTACCGCTCACAAAACATTTTGTTACTGCAGATGATCTTATATGGTGAGAGTTTGGTAAAACGTGAAGAGAAACAAAGACATGAACATGAAAGCTATGTTATCACAAATTTTAAATAAATGCTTTATTTGAACTAATCGGTTCTCATCTTATGACAACCTGCACTTCACTTTGAAATATCTTTTGTATAACAATTGTGATAGGTATTTTCTCAACCTATATAAAAAGAACCACAGAAAACATTACTTAGTTTCCAACCAAATTCTTGCAAGAATTGAGAAGGCATAGAGGATCAGCTCCTACAAGCCAATCTCCTTGCATTCTGCCATTCTGCTGCAGAGCTTGTCTTTTTATTGGCAGGGAAAGGGAGTGAATGGAATGTGGGAAGGTGATCGTAACAGAAAGGGGGCTACTCTAACAAGGAAGGGGGAAAACAGAAACTAAATTCTACACACAGACAGTTTTACAACTAAATAGTGTCTCAGGAAAATCTCCTAAAAAAGACTTAGACATCACCAACATAACCTTTCCTTAACAAGGTTAAGGAAAGATTAGTTATGTCTTACACACATTTTAACAAATTCCTCCTCTCTTGGTTGAGAACACTAAACCTTTAAATTAAAAACAACTAGTTACATAAAACTATAAATGTGAGAAAGATAACAAACATAATAATTCTAACAATAATAATACTAACAAACTGAACAATACTAAGGTGCTAATACACTTCAATAGTGTCCTTCCAGATTCAGCACTTTTAAAATTTTTGCAGAATAATTCAGCAAATTCAAAGGTGAAATTTGTATATATTTGGTGAGATTATATTCTGATCTTAAAACTTTCCAGTGCAACGTAACAGGGCAATAAATGCACAGAAAATGAAAGAAAGTAATCACGTGGACACATTATATTATAACAGTCCAGCATTTGAAATACACTGTCTTGTTAGATTAGAATGCTCAAGTGTATGTTTATTTTTTCTCTGTAAGACCTATGCAAAACCTGTACTTTTGTATAACAGGTTTCTGCCTAAGAAAAAACTCTTTCTAAAATATAAACTCTAGATTTGGTTTTATTTCTTTCCTGCATTCATTCTTAGAAGCCCCTCACTTTTTCACCCACTGTTTGCCACATAACAGAAATCTGTGATGCATGCCTTCAGAGAAAAACTAAATAACCCTTGACTGTCTTAACATGTCATACAGACATCCATGGAGAGAAGAATGAAAAAAAAAAGTAAGAAAATAAATCTGTTTTAATTGTGATTCTTCAAAATTTGAGTGCAAATAATGCATTACAAATCCAAAACCCCTCAACATTTTTTCTGACTGGTGAAATAAGAGGTGCTTAGAGGTCAGACGTCCTGCTCTTTGCAAACAACAGCTGTGAATTTGTCACTGCACAGCTGTTTCCTAAGTGAACTGAATCTTTAACAGTGTCTCCTACCAGCGCCTACATGAGTTAGTTACATTGAGTTCTATATATAACATTTGTGTCAGCAGTCATATATTACCATGTGCACAACATGCAGCATCAATTATGATTCACTTTACACAAACAACACTAATGAAAGTATCCCTGCCCTGAAAGGAAAATTAATTAAAAAGACATGATTGTATTTTCTCATGAATCAAGAGTAAACTTTGTAAAGTTGACGGCCAGCCGAGTGTGCAGTGGTATTAAAAGGACTCATTCAAACAGAGCTGAGAAGATGAGGGAGTATCAGCATTCTTTGCTTTGAATGCACTGATCTTTAATTAAAACTCTGATGTGCCTGGAGTTATATGATCAATGTGTTTGTGGGTTTAAGCATTATGTCTACAAATATCTAATTAAAAGCAGGAGTTATTAGGTATGATTAGTTATTTTGTCAGTCAAATGGTGTCAGACCTCTGCAATACTGCTCCAGATATTTTCTTAATATCTATTTTTTGGGGGGTAGATAGGAGGAGGATATCTTCATCTAAACAATCTGTGGGACTGTAATCAGAACTGTTGTAATACCAACTGGCACCATAAGGTGGGGAAAATGTTAACTTTCACAACATCAAGATTCTGAACAGGCCTGAAGCAAGGCTCGGCTAATAAACAATATGGTTCTTATCATGAACTTTTTTTATCTTACATTTGAAGTTTAATGGAAAAGCAATCTGACAAAGCATGACAGAGGTGGGATACACAGAAAAATGATCTCACTCTTGTTGTGAAATCAACAAGAGTTGATCTTTCAGATGTCGAAGACCATAACGTTTGCCTCTATGTTAATGTTTCCAGTAGTCTCCTGGCATCTGGTCCACATGTAAAACAAATCTTTCACAATCTCAGATTTTGTCTCCAAAAACTATGTTCCCTTTAATGACCGGCCAAATAATAAAGTCCTTATTTTTTAATGGTAAAAGAAATTCAAACACTTGTTTTATGTTTCATTTCTAACTTTTCTTTACCTTCAAAGGTATTCCCTACTCTGTTGGTTTTTCTAAAAAAAAATTAAAAATACTGAAGTGACAAAATATGGATAATTTTAAGAAATTTTAATACAGTTGGAATGAGTTTGAATTTCAATTTTACTTTAATATTAATAAAACCAGAAATTTTTGCTAAAGATTCTGATTTTATATTTTTTCCCTACGTCAACAAAGAACACACCCAACATCATAAACACCAAACTTCATTTCGAAGCTTTCTCTTCAGTCACAAGTTCAGAAGAGTCATTCTATTCACCAATGCTCAGTTCCTTTTTGTCCTTAAGGCCACAAAATGACGCATTTTAATGAAGCAAAGATTTTAGATGAATAGATTTGAGCTCTTTCAGATGAAGAAGGCCGTGAATTGTAATTTTAGTCAACGAATACAGTACACAACGCTATAGTACCACATGTGCTACACATATGCACTGATTTCAGTTCAAGAGATTGGTCATAAAAGCCCTGCTTTCTCCATATCCTTAAAGTCATTGGGATCTGCAGCTCCTTGAGCATCAGGTCTCTCACTTTCTGTAAACAATTGCTTTAAAATTTTTCAGTAACACAATAGCACAATTAGTTCCCAAAGGTCAAACATCGTCATCGTCATCATCATTCTGCCTGAGCCTCGTGTCGCGGCTCTGCCCTCTCTGGCTCCCTCGCTGAGGAAGGCGACCGATGGGGTCCTGACACAGCATGTACTGTTTCCAGATTTTCTGAAACGCTGTGCGGAATTTCTTGATGCGGAAAGCGTAGACGATGGGGTTGACGGCTGAGTTGCCATGGGTGAGAATGATGGCGACGTAAAGGAGGGACATCGACATCTTGTAGCCCGGGAGGAAGAGGGTGATGCAGTTGAGAATGTGAAGTGGGAGCCAGCTGACTGCGAAGAGGAAAAGGACGAGGGCGAGAGACTTGGCTAATTTAAGTTCTTTTCCAAAGTATCGTCTGGGATCCGTGTGGCTTGCTGTCACCTTCAAAGACATTAAGAAATATCACGAAACATTATTGCAAATGTACAGTACCTTGATGAAGCAATAATGAGGTTGATCAACATGATTGATGTTATGCTTGAATTTCTATTTCTATTCTATTCTAACCCTCTAACCTTTTCCCATTTTGTGACGGTACAGCCAAAAACTTCAATGTATTTCATTTGGGTTTTGTTGGGGTCACACAGCACTGTTTAACCCATTTCCTAAAAGTAAAATGAGAATCGACCAACTGGATAACTAACAAGCCAGTGCCAGGCAAGGAAAAAATTATTCAGAGAAGCAGTCAAGAAGCCCATGGTAACTCTGGGCGAGCTGCACAGATCCATAGTTCAGGTGGGATAATCTATTGATCCAGACAAGTATTGGTTGTGTAAATTTGACCCTTATTAAAAACTGGAAATAAGAAAGTCATAGGAAGCAACCTTGGAAGACTCATGTCAGATGGAATACACATTCCTCTTGTTAAAGCCTGGTGGCAACATAATGCTGTGAAAATGTCTCTGTTAGGATCTTGGGTTGTTTTGGTGTTTTGATTATTTCGTTATAGTTCCATTATCATTGTCTTCTTTAGTTTCTTATTTTGATTAAATAAGATCATTCTTGTTCGTGTCTTTCCTAGCTAATCTTTGTGATTCAAGATTATTATGTTTATTTCTTGGGTCTGGTTCTTCTTGGGTAATGTTTATTTATGGTTAGTATGTTTAGTTTTGCTTTACTGTTAGACTCATTTCCTAGGACCCTGGCTACTCTACCTTGCCCTCTGTTGCATTTTCTCTCTCTCCTTCTCCTCAGTCTGCCTTCTGCTCTCTCCTCACATCTGCAATCAGTTAGCTAATCAGCCCAGGTCCATTGTTCCAACATTCACCCTCACCATATTTAAATCCTTCTCCTGCTCACACTCCTTACTGGTTTCTCGTGTTTAATCCCATCAGATCATGTTAATTCCCATTAGATCCTGTTCCCCTGACTATGCTCCTTGTGCTTTTGTTTGTCCCTGACGTTTTTTGTTTGTTCTCCCCTGGCTCCCTGTGTTCCCTGTGGTTTTTGGAGGCTTTTTCATCTCTTTTCATTAAAACACTTATCATGATCCATGCTCCCAGCTCCTGTCTGCATATTGGTCCATCCACAAACTAATTCATTGTGACAGTTTTTTTTTTTTTTTTTTTTTAACAGAGACAGAGTTGAGGGGAAGATAGATGGTGCTAAATGCTGGGCAAGTAGGCATGAACGTTTGAAGCTGTAATGTGACAATATGTGGAAAAAGTTTAAGGTTCTTATTTTATTTAATAAAAAAAATACTCAACAAAATATTCCTGTATGAATAATCAAGCCTTACCTTCTTGTTGAGCTGTTTATGGATCATGTAGAAAATCTCCACATAGATGGCCACCATGAGCAGCAGAGGTGGCAGGACCCAGCCAAAGAAGTTAAAGTAGACCATGTAGTCCATGCTGATGACTGTCTCAAACTCGCAGGTCACCACAAGCTCTTCAGTGGTCATGGTGCCATTTTTAAGGACAAACTGCAGGTTATTCCAGCCAAACATTGGCGTGAGGCCCACTATGATGGACACCAGCCAACACAACAGCACGGCTATCCCAGCTCGCCGAGGGGTCACCACTCGCTTGTAACTGTGACAAAAAAGAAGGTAAGAATTGTACTCAAATGATTGTACTCAAGATTTACCCAACTGCACATTTCTACACCTTCGTTTTCATCTTAGCTACTTCTAAAAACAGCCCAAGCACTGTTGCGCTGTTATCTAGCAATCCCAGCCAAGCCAAGCCCTTCACCTAGCAACCCAAACGGAGCTCCAGCACTTTTGGTCAACTGGTTTTACAGCTGTACAATGACTGCTGGAAATAAGTGTTTTGCTGATGACTTACCATCCATAAACCACTTGCTGCATTCTTGTTGGTTGTATAATTACACATCTGCACATTTTTGTGAGTGTAAACATTGAGTTGGGGGAGGGAAAGGGTGTGGCCAGCAGCAGCTAATTTAGATTTAAAGTGACAAGAGGCCCTAAAGCAACTTATTCTGATAGGAACTCAAAATAGGCAGAACTGACCAGCCTAAAATCTCATTATCTAACAATGACTTTGTGTAAAAACTGTAATGAACATGTTTTGTATATATATGGGATAGATCTATCAGATAGATCTACCCTGACCTGTTCAAGGAAGCATAATAGGTCACCTTTAAAATCAGAGTGAAATGTTATGTGTCTTTTTATCCAGTGCAGTTTTACATTTTCTATCATGTAATTTTTACTTAATAAAAACACCAATTTGCCACTTTTGTACATTTTTGAGATCCACTGTGATGTTTTGGCTGTGTAGGAAAATTTACCTTGGACTGTAAAACAAAATCTTGACCTCCTAAGTTAGCAACCTTGGAAGACAAATACAAAGAATACAAAGAATTTGTTTTACACTATTAAAACATTTTCATTTCAGGGGCAAAAAAAGATATGGATATTTTAGAGCACTCTTCTCAAACTGCAGTCCCCGGACCGCTGTTCTTTCTTTTATGCTTACAATACTCTACTCAGACGTCAACAGTTACTTTTATTTACTTAAAAATGGCTAAATTAATTAAATACAATACATAAATACAATTGCTAGGAAGTGGTGGATAATTTTATATTTAATGGTGCAAAAGAGGATCCTTTTTTTTGGCAAAGTAACTCGAGTCTTTTTTTTTTTATTGTGTTTCTAAATCACAAATAGCCCTAAACATTTTATTAATGAGCACAACATTTGGTATTAAAGAACAACTTCTTTTTTTAATTTAAAGTCCTGCATGGACCTGTATGAGCTTGTGCTTTTTTAATAGTTCATCTACGCTAAAAAACAAAAATTGACAATCGTGAGTACATATTAGGAGCAATATGAAAGGCATGTATTTCTCCTCCTTATCACAGCTGCATGCTGTCTGGGTAATCTCACTTGGCCAAAAACAAACGCACTGATAAAATGTGTTATTTTTTTCTTTTTCAACACTTTTCTTCCTTGACAAGGAGTGAACATATTTACAAGACAAAATAATTAAAGGATGTTAAAAGAGATCATGGCTGGAGGAGGACTACTCAATTGTGGCATCGGTATTTTTTAACTCCATAAGTGAAGCCCAACCCTAGTAGCTGCTGGTAAAGCCGCTGCTCTCTGGCTGCATACCAATAAGCTCACCATCAGCCAAAAAACATGGCTGTCTAGATTCTAACTGTTCTCTGTCCATCACTGATTCTCTTCAGGGTTTCCAGTTGTTGTCTAGCATCTGTAAAGCCTTTCCAAGCTCACCAGCAAAGCATGAGAAACAAATTTCAAATCTCAGGCCAACCTTATCAACAAATACAAACACCTCAGCTATAAAAAGCAATCAGTGCTTAAAGCATGTCCCTCCACAGTCCCAAGGGAGGCACAAGGAGGGGAAATTAATTTCTGGTTCAAGTTACGGCTAAATAAAATTCATTCAAGACTGAAATGTGAATATGATTAAAATAGTAAGTAGATTTTAGATGGCATGAAGATAACTTTTTAAAATTGTGTACATGACATGGGCACAATTTTATGCAATCAACCACTTACAAAGATATTAGCTATTTAACAGTTTTGTGATGTCAGTATATTTTCATTTTGTTGTGGAATTTGTTTGTGTAATCTCCCAACATATCTTAAGCAGGCAGACATGTCCAGCAGAGCCCTGAACAGTTAGACCGTCAGTATTCACATAATGGCCAATAAATTAGAAATGTTTCCTGATTAATGTCACTTTAACTTGTATTGATGTCCTTCCACAGAAAGAGCCGGACTGTGCACAGGAGCATTTGTTTCTATGTGTGTTGGCTTGCTGGCTTGACAAATTACACAGTCCAAGAAGCATCCACCGTGAGCCTATTGACCAATCATGCATTCTCTTACAGACCCTTTTATTGGCTAATTGTTCAATGACTCAACATTGGCAGTTCTATAAAAAAAAAATAAGAACATGTGAGGGCAAAATATGGTTAGGGACCAAGCTTTAAAATCTTTTCCAAAAATTATTTTGATAAATATTGACTCTTTTTATCTTTATTTATGAAATAGGCAATAGTCAGAAATAATTTTTAGCCTCTGTTTTGTACTTTTTTAGATGATATTAATGATTGGAGTTGTAAAAACATAGTGCTCATCTGAATTTGTGCTTTGGCATCTGTTTATTTTTATGTAAGGCTTTTAATCATGTGACTGAGCTGAGTTTTAAAGAAAAGCTTAAAGGTTTTTGTGATTTAAGTCTTTCCTTAGATTTCTTGTGTATAAATGATCTTAAACAAACCTGTCTTACCTAGAGTTTGATGTAGAATCTATAGACTGGGCTAAAGATTATAGTGATGGTAAGAAGGCATTCCGTCCTCAAAGATAAATAATCTATATCCCAGCAGATGCCTCATAACTTTCGGGTCAGCATTTATAAAAATACGAACTACCAGATTTTTCCATGAAATCTTTAAACGTGTGTATAAACACAGACAGGAAGATTACATCTTATTTTTAACTGATACTGCTTGTTTTGTTATCTTTTCAGAGGCTACCTCTCATTTCCAATCAGAAACAAACTTCTAAGAATTTGAATCATTTAAAATCTAAATCTGTCAGGGGTGTGATTAATTTGAATTCTAATGTTATATTTAAAAGACTTATATAAAATCAGATTATGGTTTAGTAAAAAAAAAAAAAAAAAAAAAAAAACATATAAAATAAAAAACCCACAGGCACCCATCACACAAAGCTGCAGGAGTAAAAGGAAACCCTGGAGAGAACATCCTCAGCGCGCATATGCTCAAGCAGACACAAAGCCTCCAGACACATGAGACAATGTATTTAAAAACTATAGTGAAAATTCACCTTTAGGCCTACCTCATGGGTATTTTGACTCTCAGATAACGATCAATAGCGATGGCCAGCAGCGCAAGGATTGAACTTTGGGTTAGGACGAGCACCGTGCAAGCGAACAACAGGCAGCTGTAGAAGTGTGTCTGGAGCCCGATGCTGATGGTTATGGCCAGCGGGATGACAAGAGCCCCGACCGCAATGTCAGCCAAGGCCAAAGAGACGATGAAGCAGTACGTGGTGTCTCTCAGAGACCGGTTGATGCGAACAGCCCAGACGACCATCACGTTGCCGATGACCGAGGACACGGCGATCACCACCTCCATTCCGATGTAGAGAGGCAGAGCCGAAGTCATGGTCGCAGATGCTTGATCGGAGGTGCGCTCAGCGTGAACACGTCGAAGGAGTTCCCGGTTTGAGTTTGTGGACATCGACCGAGACACCCTTGCTTAGGTTTCGCATTTTCTTTTTTATGTCACAGAGAAGAAGAAGAAGAACTCTGACGCTCGGGGATTATTTAGGATGCAAGTATAGGACGTGCAGTCTGGACGCGCGCCAGACGCAAAACTTCATCAGTTTCCGAGAAAGAAGTGTCCTCCCCTCCACTCCACCCCGACCCACCGCAGTCCGGCTGGCTGAGGAGCGGGACGGAGCACCGGAGAAGAGAATGACTCATGAACAGATCCCCAAAGAGCGGATTAACAGATCTGGTATCCTCAGGGGATCAAAATATACGGAATCCACCCCCGGAGTCCGAAAAAATGAAAAGAATAAATAAATAACTGTATCTGAGTCATTTCAATAATTGCGTTCTGTTTTTATGCCTCAGTCTTTAAAAGAAAAAACATGTTTTGTCTTCCTCCGGGGTCCTGTTTATGATCTTCCTAAATATATGACGCTCAGGTGGAGAGCTCATATTATTAGAAGTCCTTCTCTTGTTTTGTGCAAAGTCACATGTCTGACCGAAAGCTCTCCCTCTGTGGGAGTGGACAAATGAAGTCTTTGGGAGGATTCACATGGCAGGTGCATCCAATTCTAAAAATGCCTGATCGTGTCAATTATTTACAAGCAAAGCATTTACTTTTCCCAGGAAAAAGTATACATCTTCCTTGGATGTTTCATCCCTTTAGTGCGCTGGTATTTTTAACACAGATAAACATCTTAAAGTCAAGGGTGAAAGGTGTCCGAATTATTTAAAAATACATAAGCTAAAGTGGTTGATTGTGTAAATATTCACCCCTTCAATGCAATGAACCTAATTTAAAAGAGAACCAACTAAGGAAAGTCAGCAGCATTTTAGTGAGTGAAATGGAGGTTACATGTTGATGTGTGTGAGTTCATCATAGGTCCACTCTCAAGCAACGAGGAAAAGAGATCACTGAATCCATCTTTAAGAAATGGTTGTATTGTAGGGCCACTAAGGCACCTACAATACAACCACTGAATGAGTGGTTTGGTGGCTTTGGTGGCTCATTCTTGGGTCTAATGAGCCAAAAAATAAATTATTTTTGGTCATCAGACAATGCTGTGTTTGGGCGATGCAAAACACTTTACATCTCCAAAAACTCACCATCTCCACCGTAAAGCAGGGTGGTGGCAGCATCATGCTCTGGGGTTGCTTGGTAGCAGGCACTGGAGGTCTTGTCAAGATGGATGGGAAAAAACATAGGCAAATCCTGGAGGTTTATCTAATTCAGCGCGTCAGAGAACGACAGCTTTTTGGCGATCCTGAGCATAAGGCAAACTTTTCACAAATACAAGAAGAAGGAAGTAGGAAGAGACCGAGATTCTGTTCAGATCATCCAGACATTAGGGTGTATTTGACTGGACACTGTAATGGATTAAACTATTTGATTTCAAATTGTTGTGTAATTTTATAATGACTTCATGTATTAATTACTACATTTCAGGTTTTAGTTATTTATACTGCACATTATTGTCATGCTAAAATGATATAGATAAATTACTCATATTTTAAATGATGAATTAAAATGCACCACTTTTGGTATTCTCTGTATCAAAGCCATCAGACTCCCACATAGTATAACAGAGGAGCTTTTTTTATCGTCTCTCGGATGTGACTGAAGTTATAGGTTACATAAGAAATGTGTGGAAGACTTCAAAGCCTGCGAGGGATAAATGCTCTGGAGAGAACGTACAATAAAAGGACAGGAGATGAAGACAGATGGTCATGTGTTTTGTGTTGGGGAGAGACAATAAGACTGTCTTGGACAACAAGATCTGGGATATCACTCGAAAACAGCTGCACTCTGCTGCAAGACAGATGCACAGAAATAAACATAAAAATGCAAATGAGAAGAGTATGAATTAGAGTCCATAAAAGTGTGCTGGAACATGAAGAATGGGTACATTCACAAATTCATCTCCATTTTCTTTAACGAGAGCCATCTTGGGCACACTTTGTGACATTCAGGTTGCAAGAGGAAGCACAGACAGGAAGTAGAATATGGTGGGTGGCAGTGCTGCCTTCCCTCACCTTCAAGACAATGAATATCCTACTCTGAAAACGAATAGAGGGTTTTTTTTCTGATTCAAGCTTAAGCCCTGGAAACTCCAAAGAACTTTCTTGTTGATCAAAGAGTATACGCGAAGGTTTTTGAAATGGGTTATTTTAAAGGTGATAGGAAGCCTTACCTTTTATAATTGTCTACAACAAATACACAGTTGGAGAAAAGCCAAGACCATGTCAGACCCAAAAGCCTCATGGCAGCTTACTGTTTTATGAACCTTTAAAATACCCGATGTATTTATATCAAATCCAATGATGTATTAGCTTTCACAGAAAATAAAGTAGAATACATCATCAGTGAGCTTCCTGTGTGAAGCAGGCACCAACAATAAAACATGTAAGTGTTTTCTTCCTGAGTAGCTTACTAAGATAAAAGAAAATACATGTAAACATAATAAAATCCAAATTTAACCACTTATTTTATTTTGGCCTTTTACACAAGTATATGAAATCCTTACAGCTTGCATTCTTGGCATGCTTTTCACTTAGGAAGGTCTTTGGTGGCCTCTTCTCTTGTAAATACTCATTGGAGTATAAATAACAATCCAATTTATACTCAAAAACAGAACGATGCAGTTTCTTAGTTATCCAAGATGACAAAACAATTCTAAATGATTAAATACACGTCAATTGGACTTATTCTTTTGGGTGTAAAAGTGAAAACGACCTATTCAATCCAATAAATTAGGAAATGAATTAATGGCCCTGTTAGAATGAACAAAGCCTTTTGAAAGGTACGTGAAATATCTTCTTGTTATAGTTCCTTTTAGGATGGTGGAGATCTTCTTTGGTCTTGACCTCTTATTTTATAAATACTTTTTTTAAACTTCAAACCACCAAAATTGCATGGTTGTTTAGACAGAAGCTGATGATTATTACAGGAATTGGAGGTAAGAGGTGGGATTAAAATTGTGTCAAGCCTTCATCTAAATTAAAGTGGAGTTTAGGCCGAAAGTATTTTAAATGTAATTTTGTTTTACACTGCCTTACTTATCTAATAATAAACTGATTGGAAGTGCTTGGCATGTGTCATAGACTCACTGGTAACTTTACAAGTGAGTCTATGCATGAGTTTGTTAGGTAGACACTTTTCTTTTACCAGGTTAGACCCAGATTTGCTTTCAGATTTTGACGCCCCTTCAAGGTTTACATTTAATAAAGTGTCTAAAATTCCCCTGAGATTTTTGTCAACATTGACATGATTGCATCACATTGTTGCAGTAGAAACCAGTTTGAGATACTTTACACTTTGTGGTACTATGCACTATTCTGCCAGAAGTAGACATCAGAAGATGTGTATGTTGTAATCAAATAAAAGGATGGACTTGATCAGGTAGACTGGGTGTTGCTAGTACCAACTAAGATTCAAAAGATGTCTAGTTGGTACTAAGGAGTGCAAAGCGCAGCAAGATAATTGCTGAGGTCAGCATTTGAAAATTGTTGCCTCAGTTTCCTGTTTTTAGCAGACAGAAGTGACATCCGGTGTGGCCTATTCTGATAGACCAGTTTGCCTCATGTTCTGCATGTGTTAGTTGTATCAAGTATTTTGTCTGAGCTACTATTATCCTTTCTCTCAGACTAGTCTATCTGGCAACAACTGTCCCATGCTCAAAATTTTATAAATTCTATTCCTTCTCTTTTCTGATGCTTGACTGAAGTTAATTAAGTCATCTTGACCACATTGTGATACCTAAATGTGATGCAATTGGTTGATTCATTGTTTTGCTTAATAGCCGATAAGATGTAACTAACAGGAGTTTTGTGAGTGCATTTTACATGCAGAAATTTATATTTTTTTGCATATTTTCATAATGTTTACCTTAATGTCCACCATAAATAATCATTACCTTCTGTGTAGTTACTGCCAAATGATGGTATGAGGGAGCCAGCAGTTCAAATGTTCATAAAAAAATTTGAATAAACCACAGCAATGTTTTTGGTTTTTGTAGTTTTGGCTTCCTGAAACCAGCCAGCCTAAATTTACTATTTTTGTCAAAATCAATAAGCTTTTCTACTGCAGGTAAGATTTCTTTACCTTTTAGCGTCGCTCCACTTGAAAAATATGTTCCTATCCCTTTAAGGCTTTGAAGATTGAAGCATAAATGCCGACACATTTTAATTCAACATGCGCGTCTACTCCAAACATCATGAGTGCTTTTTTACTGCCTTGATAAATTAGTTAGAGAATTCTGGCTTGACCTGCCTCAAAATCTTCAGTGACCTTAAAGTATTAGGTGCTGAGAAATTTTAAACACAAAAATGTCAGAACCATGACATTGTCTTGTCCTTAGAAATGGGTGTATTTTAAAAAAATAGTAGGAATGCTTGAATCGCTTCAGAGAAAATAAGTTTGCTGAAACACAGAGGAAACAGGGACTCAGAGGACATACTGCCATGCTCATATGTTCCTTCTCACTTTTATGTTCAAAACCTTTGTCAGTGTTTGGTGTTTTGCTTTGTAAATAAAGCTGGTTTGGCTTGACTTAGTAAAGAGCTCTTCAGAGCAACCAGTTAACTCAGTGTGTTTGTTTTTAAGCTTTGAAAGGAGGAAAAGCCAGACATGCATGGGGAGAGTATGTAAATTTCACACAGCCAGGTCATAGCCAGGATATGAACAGAAGATTTTCAAATTGGAGAAATGGTATTTGTAATATCTATGACTGTAGTGTCTGCAGTCGAATGTAGCTCAACTTTTTCCTTTCCATTTGTCTTTTCCGTGCTGCCATGTCTTTCTCCCATTTGCGATTTATTGTGCTAATTTAGAATTGTAGTCTGCCTACAATCTCTGAAAGTAGTTATGTTTAGATGTTGGCAAAGAGGTCTAACATTGTTTCTCTATATTTAGTTGCACAGTTCCACCTTTGCTTCAGAATGTAAATCTTCATATATCTGCTAAACCACAACTGGGTGGACTTATTTCACTCAGTCAATATTCACCCACATTTTTTTTTTCATTGCTGAAACAACTATGTTCTCAGGATGAATGGTCATTGCTACTCTGTGATTTATGTAGTAGTGATCTTCTGTAAAAGACAAATGGTGTTGTTAAGAAGGGAAAACTGAAACAATCTTCAATTAATGACATATTGGCTTTTTTCAGAGAGAATGCAGCCAAAACTGGAATAAGGCTCTTGATGATTTTATCTTGGCCTGGCTGATGTACAACATTTTCTAGCGTGCATTAGACAACTTTATCACTCTTTTTTGTATTGTAATCAATCTACAGCATACTCTGTTCTATGGTGTTAAACTAGATCAGATACATTTAAATTCAAATCAAGCAATGGAATTTTTTTTAATGCTAGTCCAAGTGTTTTCACTGATGACTCAAGAGGTGAAAGTACAGGAATGAGAGCACAATCATGACTATTTAAGGATAATAAAAACAGAAACTGAATCATATCCTCAGTTATATGGCTGACATGAGCGAGAGTGAGCCTATGTGTTCAAAGCTGATGCAGTCATTGGCTTGGACCCATCCTAGAGTGGAGAGCATATGTGAATACCAATTCTACCTGTAGCAGCTCCCCAGCACTTGAAGTAATTTTGCGCAGTCTCGACGGGTGATTTTCAAGGTTTCTTTATTTTTGTTG
>CAEGAE010093132.1:0-12783 GCA_903067095.1 Girardinus metallicus | reverse complement strand
GTGACCAAATACTTATTTTCCACCCTTATTTTCAAATAAATTCTTTAAAAATCAAACAATGTGATTTTCTGAATTTTTTTTCTCATTTTGTCTCTCATAGTTGATGTCTACCTATGATGTCAATTACAGGCCTCATCTTTTTAAGTGGGAGAACTTGCACAATTGGTGACTGACTAAATACTTTTTCCCTCCACTGTACTTAGAAAAACATGCAGTTGCAATAGCACTGCTGTAGTAGACAGTATTTTATTTTTTGTAATTAAAATGTTCTCGCTGTTTTTTTTGGGCTTTAGGATATCAGCATGTGCTTTAAAGGCAATTAGAGACCAAATATGTAATTGACATGCAAAGAGGCAATGCATGGCTCTCGAAATATAAGATCCAAATAAATATTGCAAACACGCAGTGTTTTGAATTGATATTTACATTGCAATGATGAATGCGATTTCTCATATTATGCAGCTCTATTTGTAATTAAATGATAGAAGCATAATAAACATTTGTTATGATACATGATATTATGCAAAACAGATTAACTTGCTACTGGAATAAATGAACCAGATGGAATTTGGCACTGGACCTCACTGTAAAGCTCACCTTTTCTCACTGGAACAGTAGAAGGAAAAAAAAAGTATGATGGGCCGATTAGGTCAAAAACTATGTTTTATCTCTCACACACTACTAAAAACTCATACACACACACACAAAATATTAAAATTGCACATATATACTATTAAAATGCCACACACATCTGCAATTTTTCTCATACGCATACACAAAACACAAAAATTGTGCATATACACTACAAAAATATCACACACATATAAAATTTTTCTCTCACACACACACAAAATACTAAAATTGTGCATACACACTACTGAAATATCACACACACATACAATTTTTCTCTCACACACACATATACAAAAATTGCGCATACACACTACTAAAATATCACACACGCATGCATAAAAGACCAAGATTGCACATATAAACTAATAAAATATAGACTCATTTTTGTATGTGTGAGAGTTGTCACAGAAGAGGCGGGGCAAAATTCGGAAATCAGATCGCGCATGCGTTGATACCACAGTGACGTTAGCTTCAAGTTGGATACTGGAGCTCCACGGTGTAAGCGACGTTTAGTTCAAGGTTAATCCGATTTATGAACGCTAATTTAGGCCAGCCATTCTCTACCACTCCCTTCTCAAGCGCTCAGAGGTTCACTTAGGGCTTATTCTGGTTCTAAGGCCGCTTACTCCAGCTCTAACGCTGGAGTAAGCCCTAAGTGAACCTCCGAGCGCTTGAGGAGGGAGTGGTAGAGAATGGCTGGCCTAAAATAGCGTTCATAAATCGGATTAACCTTGAGCTAAACGCCGCTTACACGCAGAGCTCCAATATCCAACTTCAAGCTAACTTCACTGTGGTATCAACGCATGCGCGATCTGATCTCCAAATTATGCCCTGCCTCTTCCGTGACAACTCTCACATACAAAACTTGAGACATTCCAAACATGTCTCACACATACAACAAATGTCTCACATACAAAAATTAGTCTATATTTTATTAGTTTATATGTGCAATGTTAGTCTTTTATGTATGCATGTGAGAAATTTTTTTTATGCAAAACTGATATTTTATTAGTGTGTATGTGCAATTTTAGTATTTTGTGTGTGTGAGAGAAAAATTGTATGCATGTGTGATAATTTTGTAGTGTACATGCGCAGTTTTTGTATTTTGTGTATGAGTGAGAGAAAAATTGTATATGTGTGTGACATTTTAATAGTATATATGTGCAATTTTAATATTTTGTGAGTGTGAGAGATAAAAATTGTATGCATGTGTGATATTTTATTAGTGTGTATGCGCAATTTTAATATTTTGTGTATGCGTGTGACAGAAAAATTGTATGCATGTGTGATAATTTTGTAGTGTACATGTGCAGTTTTTGTATTTTGTGTATGCGTGTGAGAGTAAAATTGTACATGTATGTGACATTTTAATAGTATATATGTGCAATTTTAATATTTCTGTGTGTGTGTTAGTTTTTAGTAGTGTGTGAGAGACAAAACATAGATTTTGTCCTAAACGGCCCCTCATAACATACTTGACATACTCCACTGGGAAAGTTTGACACAAGCTGCAGATGCTAATATGAGCTTATAACCGAAAATAATGGTTCCATTGAGTGGGTTCAGGGTTTTCAGGGTATTGAAATTGTTTTCTAACTTTTAAATTGAAACCTGAACTTCTGGGTTACATTAACAAGAGAGCACAACCACTCCTTGTTCTCAGCTCGGAGCACACCGAGCTTCGAGTGCCACTTCATCCGCCTCACTCTTCTGCTTAAATGAATTCAGCGGCAGCATGACTCACTTGATTGAAGAACGAGACAAAAACAATCCCAGCTCATTTGACGCGCGGTACCTGCGAGTTCACAAAGTCACACGTCACGTGGCAAAGACTCATACAGAATAAAGACAAAAGGCGTGGATGAAACCGGAGCTTGCCAGGCTCTTCTTTGTTACCATGACGACCAGCTGCCGTCTACAGTCCCCAGGTGAACAGAGAGGAGGCTCAGAGGACAAGTGGAAGACGACTCCGCCCACTGTGGGAATTCACAGATCCAGCGTGGTAACTAAAGACTTCTATTAACTTGTACATCAGAACATGAAATAAGTGAGCAAAGACAAACTAATTAAACCCTGAAAGCTTCTTTATATATATGTATATATATGTATTTTTTTTTTTCCAATCTCTATCCCACGTGGCCTTTCCAAAGAACCAGGTGAATGCAGTACTGGGAGTGTTGGCAGGTGTAAGAACAGGTTGAACAGGTTGTGAATGCCACTCTTTTAGGCCCTCCTCCTCCTCCACTTCTCTCTCCAGGACAACCGCTGATTCATTCGTACATATTGGCAGGTCAGCGGAGACATTTCGGTGTACCTGTTCTCATCTGACACAGCTTAAAAAATAAGGTAAGGATTTACAGAGGACACATTTTTATTTTAGCACCATATATGACACATGGGCTTACATAATCCTAACAGGTAAGGTGGTGGTTTTACAAAGCTTTAGATACAGGAAGTTATAGTCCTGAAACCATACCACAAAATTTAACAGGAAAGAAGCATAATAGTTTATATTATGGACCTAATTGTAAAACCTTAAATAGCTACATTAAAGTTTAATATAAAAACAAACCATAAAGATAAAGATAATTTAGAGATAGTTGATTTAAGTGTTATTAGTCTGACAAGTCTTTAATGAGGTGTCATCAGTTGTTTATCTGATCATAAGTTTTTTGTATAAAAAGGAATAGCTATACTCTTCTTAGTGTAAAAAAGATAATAGGACTGTACAAACTGAAATGTTACTAATATTAGCATAAATTAAAAGATGATAATAACATAGGAAAATCCTGAGCAGCTTAAATGTCACATAATTAGTCGTATTGGTCTTTGTGTGGTGGCTGAATGGTTTGCAGGGTGTAGTGTTACCTTCAGCCACTGTGTGTTCTTTTGTTTATGTGGGACTGGATCTCTGGGAAGTTGAGGCTGACAGGGCTGCTGAGGCGATAGCTGCTACAGACTCTGACAATTCAGCAGAGTGGGAACTCTTTTCAACAGAGGGCTCCTCTGAGCGTGACGGGTCAGAGGTAAACACGTCTCCTGCTGTCTCCCCTGACCTCTCAAAGGCTTGTTGGTGTGACGCTTACGGTCAAATATACTCTCAGAGCGGTGTCGAGGGAGGATGTGAGAATAACGTGACGGAGAGGAAGTGACAGTGGTTCAGATTAAAACAACCCACATATGTGGGCAGCACAAGCTCAAAATATTGGTAATGTTTGACTCTGACAGGTCTGAATCATAGCAGGTGACCTGTGGCATTTCTGAAACCAGTTTTAAAGCTTAAAATAAGGTTCTTATATAATCAGAATTGTTTCCTGACTGACGTCAGGAAACAATTCATGGCCAAAATCCGTACAAGTCAATACATTCGCTGCGTCACCGGTTACTTGTTTTACAGGTGGTTTCAACTGGTTTCATTTACAATCCAAGCCCTGCAGTGTAATCAGACAACTTGAAAGCACAGAGAAGGATTTATTATCTATGTGTATAATTATTTTCAGCATTAAAATCATACAAATATGTTTGATAAAAATGAATTATTTAACCATATTTTTTGGGAATATCTTAGCTTCTCATAGTTGAAAAACCATGGTTTCTGCCACAGAAATTTTTGGTTTTGGCAATCATCTATTATATTATATTATATTATATTATATTATATTATATTATATTATATTATATTATATTAGTGTCCAGTTTAATTTTTTTCTATGTTTTAGATATTAAACTACAGGAGATTAAAAATTTCATTTCAAAAAAAGAAATTGTGAAGAAATTGCTGTTAACTTTCGCACAAACTGGAAACTTTGAAGCCAACCTTAATGCTGCTAGTTGCAGACAGCTAGTCATCTGATGGGCATGGAAATGATGCTCTCACAAAATGATTTAAAGAGAGAGAATTATGTAAAATCAACTTTTTTGAGCTATCTGTCATATTATAATGTTATTCTCTCATCAGAAACATGCCTGGAGTTTTGCTTTATTTTATGCATATTTGAGAAATCCCTGAATTCAGGGGTGCCTAAGCGCATGCTCATACAAAGCGCCACCTACTTCCACAAACCTCTTCCTCAGGGCTGCAGTCTCCAGCCAAGTATCGGCCTCACAGAACTCCCCTTAGCTACGCCTCCCCCACTCACTTGTTCCAGACTAACAGCAACAGCAACAAAAAAAAAAACCTGATGCAACTGCGTGTCTGTTGAACTTCATATAAGCAGTGTAAAAAAAGAGAAGGAACTTCTTAAAGAGAGAAAGGCCAATTTAAAAGCATCATATTGCAAAGTCAAATTTCTTGTAACTTATGCTTGTTGTATACATTTTTATAACAACTGAAGGTAACATAGTTACTTGCTTGTGCTATAAAATTGCATTACATACCTGGAAAATACATAATACTACCCTCGGAAGAGTGATAAAGGCCTCCTCTGTGTTTTTTTTTATTAGCTGACTCTCAGAAGAACAGGGCAGGTCAAGAAATACTTTCTTTCATTGTGCAAAATTAGAGTCTTAAACATAGATTCAGACTGTTGAGCTTCAAGGACTTACCCGCAGAGCTCAAAATAATACCTTAAGTTTATTTCACCTGACAAAGTCCCTCAGATACAGCAACTCGATACAGCATCCTGACACGGACTTCACTGGGGAGAAATACTGCACCATTTTAATAATGCTATGCAGCACCCTGAGAAAGGATTGCTTGAAGAGTAACAGCAACTTTTTTTTCTATTTTGGAGGTACAGATGCGCAAAACCTTGGTTCTCTGCAAAAGTTCAAAGTGTTCACGAGTTAAAAACCGGAATAAGGAGAGTGGAGGTGGAACAAATTACACGGTTCCATTCTGAGAGCATTGTTTTTAGTTTTCACTCAAAAGCTGCACTTCAGGTTAATCATAATTTCCATGCAAAATATTTGCTATGTTTTATATTTTTAACTTTTGCACTTACTCTGCAATTTACCACATTGTGTGACAGAAAAGAATGATACAAAGCACACATTGTTCCGAAACACAAACTTGTTTGCCTTTTTTCTTCCTCTTTAAAATAAAATATCAACACTTTATCCTGGTGACTTAATCGCACTCCATTCTCTCCACCCTGGTGGATTGAAACACTTTTCTAAATGACAGGCAAATGTGAACAGTTTGATTGATCCAGTATTCACACAGCAAGCAGGCGCCGTCATACCACCCACAGCTTTCCCATTTATTTTTCAAAGAGCGGACAAAAACTGGCACATGCTGTGAGGATGACAAACAAGCTGTTCAGAAACTGACCATAGATTACTGTTTCAAGCTCATTGTTGTTTGTCAATCTATGGCATGACAACACAGAAAAACAATCATTAATTAAGAGAAAATTGTTTTATATCATTTTCAGTCGGTTGTGTCCAGACTGCATTGCTACCACAAACACATGGCATTGTTACAAGAGGCTGAATCAGAAATAAGATCGCCTCATTTGCATGTCCTTATTTCCAGGAGGCACCAATTTTACACTCGGTAGATGGATCCTTTCACTGTGGTACTGAGAAGGAACAAAGCAGTAGATCAACAGAGAAACTCAGAGCAACCATGCCCTGTAGGGAGTTGCTGTCATTTGTATGTAGGAGTCATGCCGAAGGGAGAACACAAAGCTCACAGAGCATTTGTGCCAATTCACCCCTTCAATAAGTCACATTTTTTCTAAAGATTATGTTGCGACTCTGTTGAACTGTATAAACTGCATAGAAATTTGCAGATGAACTCCCCATGTTGCGGCTCAGGGTGTCATGATCCTGGAGCTGTTAACTATCATCTGAGAGGGTCTCAGGAAGTCGGGCAGGGTCGACTGCTCAAGGATTTCTATTATGACTTGTGTCAGTGGACCTGACCTGCACTATCAAAGCAACAATTTTGTTTTTGAACTTTTGGGAAATTGGTAAAAGCAGAGATGTTTTGCTGCACTCAGTGTGGTTAAGGCTGAGTTTAAATGTGGAAGAAAAACAGCTGTTTAACACACAAAGATTTCTCCTGAAGGCATTTACTCTTGGCAGGTGTGCAAAGAGGAGCTTTAGTCACAGAAAACCAAAATGCAATATCATCATAAACACTTCTAAGATGTTTTAGCTTTTAAAATCTGAATTGTTAAATGTATTTGTATTTATGAAGCATGAAAAAAAAAAACACTGGTGCTCAGCAGAATACTGTGCTCTATAGTCATTAAAACAATGTTTGAGTTTCCAGTTTCCCATAGTAGAAAATGACTCACCCGATTGCAACTGGGTGGCATGTAATTATTAAAATAAAACTACCCCATTGGATGTGGGTTTTATTAAATGTCACATAAACTATTATTCTCTTCATTAGGAAGGGAAATATTTAAATATTAAATAACAAGAGCATCCTGCCACTCCCTCTCATTGCCGGACTGTTTTTAAACTCAAATGTAATCATGACTAATAATGACTTCTGTAGCAATAGAATGACAAGAAAAACTAGAAGCCTTGTGACTGCAAATTATTACCAGTCCACCTGAAATGTCCATCTATTGTTACTAGTTGTTAATGCCACATGGCAATTATGGTCATGAAGGAATTTTTAAGAGATCCTTGGCAAGACCCATTTAACTTTTGTGGATCTGAAGTCGAAGCTGGATAATTGATCTTATCAGAAATGTCGACAGAGGATGATTATATCCTAATGCCTACACTGCATACTTGCTGTGCATTTCAATGGCAAAAGAAGATATGCTGCCTTAGGGAAAGAACACTGTAACATCATCTTCCTATCCATTAGATACTGTGGAATACACAATTTAGCACCCAGCTAAGGCAGCCTGCCATTGATTGTTCGCACGTCAAAACATTCTGTCTTGAGTGTGGCAACTCTGCGATGCTATTTATAGTGTATAGCAGTTGTGTAAATGCAAAATTTACACAACTGCTACTCTAATGTGGAAGCAACGAGCAAAATAATAATGAGTTAATGCCATGAGACATGTAGACACTTTACCCACCATTGAAAATTCACAGATCTCAGTTTAATACTTGACACAGCTCTTACTTTTTGGTTTTTTCAGCTATTAGTTATTTGACCACTTCAGGTCAATAAGCAACCATCCCTACACTAGGACTTCATCCTAAGATGCAAAAAGAAAAAGAGACATCATGTTGTCCTGTGAATTCAACAACACACATGCTTTGAAGACTTGATAGCTTTTCATTTGTTCATTAGAAAGACATTTTTTGACACACTAAAATATCAAGATGTAAAAGTAACTTAAAGTCTGTAAAGATATTCCCCTCAAAACTGAAAATATTTCAGGGAATTTTTAACATCTTCATGGACATCCATTTTGTTTTCAATCGTTGTAAGGCTGAATACCAATATTTGCTGATATGACCTGATGCTGTTTCAAAGGTTCCCGTTGATGCTTTAGAGAAGTATCTTGATACAGCTTGACACCTCTTTGAAAATTCATGTGACAGTTCTAGTGACACTGTCACGGTCTATATTGTCCCATGAGAAATATGCAAAGATGTTCCCCTCAACAGCTCTGCACTGTTTTGAAGATACCCTTGATTTGAACCTAGTTACTGAACCTAATACTGTCTATCCACCTCTAAAATCACAGACGCATGCAAAAGAAGATACAACTGTTAATATATTATATTATTATTATTTTTTTAATCTTTGTATTTGTAGCTTTAAAGTTTTAACTTTTTAAAAGCCTACATGTTAGGCTTTGGCCAAAAGGGCGGGAGTTATTCTGTTGGTTTGGATTCTGGATATTGTGAATAGAGACACTCCTCTATTAAAGATTTTATTTTACATGGGTAAATTAAATTATAGACTTAAAGCTGAATATTTTTTGTAGATACTTTAGTATTCACAATTTTAGGTTTTAAACAAATCATTGACAAACAGGTTTAGTTTCTGAGATCTCTCTGATAATGAAATACTCTATCATGTATCTCAGTCTGACATTTAACATGTAAATAAAGCTATCAAAGGAAGACTTACAAAGTAATATGATGTGTATTCCTAGTTTTTACTTTGTTTTCTTTTTATGTCTAGAAAAGCAACAGGAAAATGAAGCCTTTAAAAATCACAGCAAGCCTCCTCCTGCTTCTTCAAGCGTTTCACCTGGTATGCCTGCAAAATTCAACTGACTCTCCGGGACGTACAATTGATAAGGCCTGGCTCCGTCAGCTGCCCAGAAATGAAGTCCAAAGTGAAAATGCTAGCGGAGACGGCGAATTTGATCAGGGAACTGATCAGGTAACAGCATTCAACAATGGCTTGAGCAGTGGAATAGCATCTGGTTTCATGGCTGACGAGGAGGAGAATATGACAAGCCAGGATAAGAGTGAAAATTCAAGTGATTTCAGCACAATCATGCCCCATGCATTTGAAAATAAAACAACTGAAGAACCAAAATTGCCAGACGCAGCCATCTCTCTGAGAAATGTGACCACAGAGTCTGCAAACTCAAGCCAAACCAACATGACGGACCCTGAAGAGGAGTTTAACCCAACTACGACAGCAGACAACACAAGTAGCGCTGGAGGCCTCTTCAATTACCCTAACTTACAGTCCACAACGACCACAGAAAAACCTGCAACAACAACAACCGTAACACCTGAGGAAGATGAAGGATTGAGAAACCTGACAGAAAATACCAACACTTCTGTGACAACCACACCAGCACCTCAGATGAACGGGTCAACCACTGTAACCACAGCAGCACCGGACATAAATAGGTCAACCACTATAACCACAGCAGCACCTGAGATAACGGGGTCAACCACCGAATCTTCAACTACAACTGAGCCACCATCTGAAACCACACAAACAAGGTCTGAAACCACCACCACTGCAGTTTTAGACACACCGGATTCGGCTAACAAGAAAATTGCAATCGGCTCGGACCGGGGTTCTGTGACAGACACAGGTATGGCAGACTCCGAAACATATTTCTGACCAGAAAAATTAATTATTGTATATGTGCCTTTCTAGTAGCTAGTTTAATACTTATTCAGGAATGGATAGTTTGGAAGAAAGCAAAAATAATTGTTTAGCCCTATGGGGATAAACAAAAATCACAACTTTCCCCCATAATAACTGGTTTTGCCACTCTTTCAAGCATTTGCAATCGATGACAGTGAGGCCTGCTTAGTTTGGATGCTTTTACTGGTTCCTTTGCAAAATTCTGGATTTATCACTGACACACTTGTGGATAAAATGTGGTACTCATGGGAAAGTTAATAAAAAAGCAAAAGAGGGTTCAAATACTCTCCACGACACTACAGTGGTCCAGCCCGACTGCATTTTGGACCCGGTAATGTTTGTGAAGCAGTTCAGAACATTGGGTTGAGTTACATGGATTGTGAAACATTTTTGGTGTGATCAGCCCTATGATGCTCTTACTGTTTTGTAATAAATCATAGATGTTTTTAATTTCATGTTGGCAGATAGTTCACTTTGCCTAACAGAAATCTTGCTTTTTTTCATCAAAAGAGAGTATTCATATGTACTTAACACATCCTGATTACAAGAGTGACATCTTTTAAACTTTTTTTAAGGCAAACATTAATTTGTGAGAGGAACTGGCATGAAATCCTTGATGTATTCTGTGAGATTTGCTCCTTATAAGCACATTTATCACGGTTGCATGTTAACACACTGGGTATTTCCGCCCTTTCCCTGACCCACATTTGGCTCCATCTCTTTTCCCACTGGCAAAGGACAAATGCTCGTTCTTTCAAAGGCAAAGGTTGGATTGAGTTTCAGGTTTTATCAATGGAGCCTCTAAAAAAGAAAGGGTCTGTTACAGCTCCCCTCTCAGAAGGACAATGAGACCCTGTTTTAGCTGCAAAAACAGCCTGAAAAAAGGCAGCAGAGGCCTGAATTTAAAGATGCCTTTCACTTAATGCAGGAGCGTGAGACTAGCTTTGTGGCGTCGACCTCCAGATTTTGAAGATTTGGGAGTGGGAAAGCCTGCATGTCATACACATTTGTGCAATTCAATCTGAGATTCTTTTGTTTTTTTCTGTTAAACCACCTGGAAAGCTACATGTGGGCAAGCTCAGTGAGAACAAAATGGCCGATAAAGAGTAGGCACAGGGTTGGATTTTAAATAAAACTCACATCCCATGGACAGATGTGACAGCAAGACATAACACTAACAAATGAAGGCAATAAACGATAGGAAAACAGTTGTGAAACTGTGGGCGAGCCAGAAGCAGCAGAAAAAAAAAAGAGAAAAGGTTCTCCACAGTTACCATGACAGGCACAGCATGCTCACAGACAACATACAATGACTCCCACCGCGTTCTGGAGATAAACAAAACATCTATAAATATGCAGGTAGTATAATACTTTGCTTTCTCTGACCTCAATAAATGGAAACACCCACTCAGTCCTTGGTGGTTGATTTCACTTGGCCACAGTGAGTATTACAGTGGTATAGTTGGGTTCAGGATAAATGCTAATGTCAGTTTTGACTTACTTACTTTCTTGATTTATACACCTTTAGTGGTCTCACTTTGCTCATTCACTCAGTTTAATCTCCTGTGCTTCACAATATTTTTCAAACCAGTAAATGTAAGTTTAGATTATTTTATTTTATTTCTAGGCTAGGAAAGCAACATTTGAACTCTGACAAATACAAAGTTGTTGGGTTCATTTCATTGTTTAATGTAACAACCATTGCAAACAAAAGCTCGGCATATTTCTGGATGTTATTGCTTTGATTATCAGATCTTAATAGTTTACAGACCCAAGTTTATGCTGCTAGTATTTAATGCAAACTTAATTAGATTACTTTTAATTAATAAGTTTGAATGCCTAAAATGTTGGCATTTTGAAGTTTTTACTGAAGAGGATAAAAAAAAATACACACACATCAGCATTTGATCAGCAGATTAAAGGAAAAATGTTTGATTTTGATCTTTGGCTATTTAACTGCTGCATTCCTACTTCAGTATTGTTGAAAAATAAAAGTATTGTTTTTTAAATTTGTCACCATATTACAGCATTCCTGTGCCAAATAAACAAAATTGTACATATGACCATGCACATAACATTTCCTAATAGAATTGCCCGCTTTAAGGAAAAAATGAATCTCTGGTGTTATTACTGAATCATATGGTCATATTGAAATATAGTGGCCTATATGTATCTGCTCTCATTGATACACCAATAAGAATAAGGAAGGCTATGCAACATAGCTTTCTAAAACTCATCATGCCAGTATGTTGTTTCTGCTTGACGTTCTGTGCGAGCCATAACTTCCTTTATTCTAATATCTGTGACCCATAGCGACATCAACTGAGAGATGTCATCCAAGTGCTACTCAGGCTCCACAAACCTTATTCAGATGATGAACGCAGCATGGCACCTTAAAATATTCAAATGAATTCAGAAAATGATCATGATTTTTGGCATGTTAATTGCATTAATTATCACAGTGTAAATTCCGCAATTCTGCCTAATTAGGATGTGTATCAATGCAGCATGCCAACACATTTTTCAAAAACACATTTTCAGCCCTAATTATGTGACAATTAGCCCTCAAAGATGGGAGTTGATATAAATCATTTAATTGTTGACAAATTATTTATAACTCTTTCCCACCCACACCCATACCCCTCTTTTCTCTAATGAAGGTTCAGTAGTGGATCCTTACAGGAGTAAGAGGAATGTGGCTTGGTTGGCTGTGCTGGGAACAGCAGCTGTGACAGCCGTTGTGGGATTGGTGGCCTACATCATTCTGAAAAAGAAACATCAGAAAGCTTTCACTCACAGAAAGCTGGTGGAGGAGTACCCTTCAGATCCAGGTAGGTTAACCCTAAGACACCTGCTGAGAAGACGTTTTTCATGCGGGAGATGAAGCTTTTATTCACCAGAGCCTGCAGGAGAGGTGGGACCCCAAGAAAGACTGAGCAACTATTACAAATACAGCTCCTTCCCAAAGTATTTGTACTAGTTTTAAAAAGTTTTCAGATTTTGTCCCTTAATGTTTTCACATTAAGGGACAAAATGTTTTCACAAATCATGCATTGTATTTGCTAAGCCAGTCTAAATTACACTGCAACAGCCAAAATGAACTTTCTGCCATTTAAGTATGTTGCCAAAGGGAATCAAATGAAGGCTTTCCAATTTTTAGCATT